>WJSH01000747.1:95661-111755 GCA_009757365.2 Lepidium campestre | reverse complement strand
CGGTTTGGAAAAAAAAAAAAAAAAAAAAAAACCGAACTCATATTCTAAATCAACTAGCTGGACGAACGACCAAACTGTGTGAACGCATTAATTATAGCACTAGTGGAACGCAATATTTTCAGATATATATATTCAACCCAACATTAATGACATTCATCAAAGTTTCAAAGATTCAATAAGTGACCATTTTTTCAGTCATCCTCACCATTGATAGCTTTGTTTTAAGATTGGGGAATTAGTGTATTCCATCTACTCATACATTTTAATTTTATTATTATATTAATAATATTTATATGCACCAATACAATAAACATAGAATATTTATGTGCAAGATGCCATAATTTTTGAAAATTTTGGTACAATATAAATGATTTTCCACTTGTTTGTCGATTTGTCTCGAGAAGCAATTCTAAAGTGGATTGTAGCAAAATAGACAAGAGTTGGAGAAGAGAAATGGTTGTGCCTAGACGTTCAATTTTATTTGTAGTTGGCTATTTGGTCCCAATTGATTATATGTTCTAAGTGGTGCGAGACTTATCCACTGTTATTCAATAACGTACTTGGTAAAATCCATTAAAATACATTGTTATTCAATTATGTATTTTAGAATGCAACACAATCACCTGTTATTCAACAATTTCAATAGATTTTAATGGAATGGATTTTGATGTGTTTCACGACAAAAACAAATCACATCAGTTTTAGAGGTATTCTGAAATCCAAATCATTGTTCAAGTTCTAAAAGTGAATCTCTCATAAAATCTCCAATTATTTTCTGGGTTTGTGCTTTCTATGCATCTGCTTTGAATTTTCCGAAAAGCAAATCCAATTTTCGCCTCAAGCTACATCTGAATTTTCTGGGTTACTGCAAGCGAATTAATATATCAATAACGTTAAACACCAACTCAATAATAATCAGATCACACGTATCTGTAAAATCAATCAGTTATGTTTCAATCGAACTCTAAAAACCTCGTAACTCCATATGAACAAGAAATTGTTAATTAGGCTCATATCTCCACAATTCGGTGAATACGAACTTGATTTCCTTCATTAGCCTATGATCAATTCGGTGAATAGGAGTTATAGTTATGGGTCTCATTCATCTCTGATTAGCCTATGATATAAGTTTATAATTATCGGAACTTTGCGTGGACTTTCGAGTAACTTACAAGAACTGGTTTTTGTTTCGATTTATTATTATTATTATTATTAATGGAGAAATCAAATCCAAAAGAATTTCAAATGCAATGAAATCCATTCTTAAATCCATTAGTAATGGGATTTAAATCCTTTGTAATTCATTCAATCCACTACTAAAAACCCATATATACAAATCCTTTAAAATCTGTTGAAATACTTAATTGAAGAACAGTCCCTTAGTCGTTGATCAGTTAATAAAAGAATCTAATTTTTAGGTGAATCTGTTTATATTATTAAGAATAGTTGGATTTTGACTGATTAAACAATTCATCCATCATGTGAGAGGGTCAAATAATTAATGTCAATAATCAATGGTCAAATAATAAATCCTTTTTTTATCAGGAATATAAATATATCTACCTCATTTTTTTATTTTTTTTCTCATTTTACCCAATAATGATATTTATCAAGTCATACAAAAAACAATGACGGAATATATAATCTATGATTATTGAATGATCTACCTTGTTGTGGATTATTGACTGGTTAACGATTCCGTACTAAATTTAAATAAATAAAATAAAAACGATTACGTGTAAAAAGCTATATCATTTGTAAAACCAAAAAATAATAATAATCACTTGACGATAATCACTAGTTAACCAATTCATTACACAAAGCAACGGTCAAATTATTGATGTCAGAGAAAAGAAAAAATAAAAGCAAACAGTCAAATAGTATGAACTTTTTTTTTTTCGTTTTCCATATATTCCTGTCTCTAAAATAAATATTTTTTCAAAAAAATTCATTGTCATTAGTCAATAAAAATGTATAGAAAAACTGAAAATTTTATTTTTCAAACCAAATACACCTAACAATTTCTTTTAATGGAGATAGTAGAATTCATATAATCGTTTCTTAACACGTGGTTTAAAAAAAAAAACCCATCACACTATGCCTAAAAATTATTTTAAACAAAATAAACGCGCGACGTGCGATTCGTTCATCTATAAAAAATCTCAGATTAAATCATTTAAAAAGAGAAAAAGAAAAAAGAGTAGCCCAGACTATTTTGACAAAAAGCCCAGGTCCAGTAAAGTACTAAAATGTCTATAATAATGATTTTTTTGTCATTGAGTCTATGGCCCATTTACCTCCCACTGGCCATAATGATTATAGACAACCAAAAGTAAATAGAGTTATTGTCTCTCAAGTCCGTTTTGAAATAAAAGAATCACAAAACACCACCAATAAATTAGAATTTAATTTACATATAAAAATAAATCTAAAAATAGTTAGTTTACTAACTTACCCTTAATGAAATCTCAATATTACACTTGATACTTGGGTTAAACTCACCCACTCAAGACAATTAGGTCAAAATTTGGATCAACCTACTTTCCTCTACTTTCCCAATAACAATATCGATTGAAACCATTTTCCCTCCTCTATTTTTCCTCATTTTTCAAACATGATTTTTAAAAGAGCCCCAAGATACTCGTGAAAAATCGGATGAAGAAACTCGTAAAACTTCGTATAACTACGTAAAATTACTAAGTTTGTAAGAAAATTTGTTTCTATTTTTTCCCATTTTTCAAACAGGTTTTTGAAAAAGAACTGTTATTTTCTTCTACATTTTGGATTCGATTTCATCTACATTAACGTTTTTCTACAACCGATTTCAATAATTTTTCTTTCTCCTCTTCCGAAATTCTACTCGATTTTCTCAAAAATTCTCAAGAATGGTTGGAACAAGGTGAGAAACACAAGAATATCCATTGGAGAGAGCCATCTCTGGTTCAATTAATGCATTTCTAATTTGCAATTTCTAGAACTTTCTGGGTTTGTAATTCACAATTTCTAGAACTTTTTTAAGTTTGTAATTTACAATTTCTAAAACATTTTTGGATTTGTGATTCGCAGTTTCTGGGTTTGTAATTCGTATAACTAGGTAGAATTACTTTGTCTTACAGTAGTTAATAGTATTTGAATTGGTTGCTTATGTATACAAACAAATTAAATTCAAAATCGAAATCCTAACCTAATCGAAATTCATAACGTAAATCAAAACAAAAAAACTAAACCCTAACCCAAATCAAAATCAAAATTTTGATCAAAAACCAACAATGAAAATCAATTTTATGGAGAAATAGTTGAGAGGAGAGAAAACTTAAGAAGAGAAGATGAGATAAGTGGGTGTGGGTCTCAAAAAGATGGAGAATTCCTTGACTTAATGAATAAGTGGGTGCATGCCCCAAAAAGAAGGAAAATAAGTGGGTGTAGAGCCACAAATTATAATATAGTTATACGAAATTAACAGTATTATAAAAGTTCCAAATAGTTATACTTTTGATTTTTTCATTTAAATTGGTATAACATATCCTTCAAAAAAAATTTTTTAGTTATACAGTTGATTTAAGTTAATTAACATATGATTTTTAGTGTTGTATTTATTTAGATCCAAAAATTTAGATATGTGTAACTTCAATGTCCTAAGTTGGTTATTATTTACAAAATCACCTTAAAATTATAAAGATTATATTGTGTAGTTTGTTGCATAACAAACATAATATATAATGTTATAATTTTTTTATATATATATAGTATTATAGTATATTAAGTTTTATTTATAATTATAACTCTTTATTAAATATGTTGTTTTTGATAATACACATGTATTAGATACACATATAGTATTATACATATCTTATATCACATATACGTGTTACTCATATATAACACATATAATATTGCATAACAATTTAACATGAAAAATTGCATAAATCATGACCAATTTCACAAAGTAATATCACAAATACTCATTCATCTAAAGCAAGCATCTTGTACAGAAAATTTTCCATAACCGATAAAGTGATATATTCTATTGCATGCTGTATCATTAGACATCCGGACCAACCTTCGCATTTAAACCATATGATGATGTTGTCGCTCATTCTATTCTGCCAAAACAAAAAACTCAATCAATTAAGTAATACTAGAATTAGTTTTAATCAGTTATACTATCGCGAAATCACCTGAAAACGAATGAATTCGAGGTATAATCTACAATGCATTACAATTAAACCTATGAATCAGAATTGTTACCAATTTCAAGTCTTAGTTAACGCAGATTGAATTACATTCAACCAAATAAGCTACCAAATAATCAATTTACCATTTTCTAAAGTTTTATGTAATTTCTTTTTTTTTTTCTTATGAAAAACTAAAAATGGAAGAAAACAATGATTTCACTTAAAATGGGTATAACACATTTCATTAAAACAAGTTTGGTGTGTAGATTAAAAGTGGTATAGAAGAATTCCCTTAACTCATAATGGACTTCTCAGATCTTGCCCCAAGTAAATAATGGTCTTATTCTTGCATTACATAACATTAGAAAAGTTTCGTATTTATTAAACATTAATGTTTATAAAACGGTCTTATTATTTAGAAAACAATGATTTCACTTATAACAAAACCAGAATGTATTGGGCCTCATATGCGTTGCTCTCAAAACCTCTGAACAGGAACCAGTCTGATTGGGTATTTCTTTGCGACAACAAATTGACATATCTCTTCCATGTTAAGCTCTTCCGGTTTAGATCCATCAGCCATCTTCCAATCAAACCGGTACAAAAGATTAGCTATAATCTCCTCTAACAAAGCATAACCATAAGCCATACCGGGACAATTCCTCCGACCAAATCCAAATGGAGCGTACCCTTTATGTCCCATATATTCAATGTTGTTGTCTAAGAATCTCTCAGGTTTGTATTCATCAGGATTTTCCCAAATCTTAGGGTCACGTTGAACCGCAAAGAGATTCACTAACAATTTGGTTTTGGGAGGAATATCGTAGCCACCAACTGTAATCCATTTTGATGATGTCTCTCGTGGAACTGTTCCAGCAGGATGAAGTCTCATTGTCTCTTTAATTACACATTTCAGATAATGCAATTGATCTATCTCATTATTGCTTATCTTAGGTTTGGTTCCAACTACACGTCGTACTTCGTCTTGTGTTTTCCTCATAACTTCTGGATGCTTGATGAGGTCGGCTAGTACCCACTCTAGCTCCAACGCTACAGATTCTACAGCCGCCACAAATATACCCTACATTTGGATCAATAAATATCCAATCATTAATTTTAGTTTAATTTTAATATACATGTTTTCTTAATTTTAATTTTCTTTTTTAACTCAATTATTTAAGCCGAAAATCAACTAATCCACTAGAGGGATAACACAGAATTTTCTAATAAAACTTAAGACATGACTTCATTTTTGTTCGACTACATAGTTCTCGATAAAAATCATGGATTTATGCCTTGTTCGAAGCGGCCCCTACCATCAGACTACTACTCTTAAGTTTTCTTAAAAGAAGTAATAAAGACAATAAATAACAAATGTTGATCATATATTCCAAAAGTTTTTAGATATTCGCTTCTAATTTTATTATTCGATTATAACTCAATATAGATAATACCTGCATGATGGCTTTGACGTCGTAGTCAAGTTTATCGTTGTCTCGTTGATGAAGAAGAACATCAACGAAGCTATCCTTCTCTCTTTCATTGATGAGAGTCTCCATAATAGCGTCCAACTCCATATAAGTACTTTTTAGATGACTTGTGAAACCCGTGAATATATCCATCAACCCAAAGCTTGGAAACAAATCCGCGACGCAGAAAGATGCCAAGAGCTTCTTGAACTTGAGATCCCAGTTCAAGAAGTTCCTTGTAGCACTCTCTAGCCTTCTAGTCTCTTCTCTTTTGTTGCTTCCGGTATACGACCTAAGAACGACATTGCCAATAACGGTGTTGAACATATCTGATATATCGATCTCTTCACCTTTTAAGCTCGAATTATGAATAGTCTCCAACATTTTCGAGATCTCTTCATCTCTTAATGTCTGAAACCGGTTAACAACGTTCTTGCTCATTAGATGAAGAGCAGTGATCTTTCTTAATTGCTTCCAATGATCTCCATAAGGATGATACACCAAGTCTTTACCATTCCCCATTAGAGGGTAAAGACTAGTGTTGGCAGGTCGATTCGAGATCGTAATGTCGTGGTTTTTAGTGATCTCTTCGAGAGCATCAGCGGACGAGACCACGAGATATCGAGAGGTTCCAAGGTTCACGAACATCAACGGACCGTGCTTGAGGGAGAGGTCATGGAGTGACTTGTGGGGTAAGTTACCGATTTGGTGAAGGTTTCCGATGAGCGGAAGCTTTTTTGGGGATGGAGGAAAGTTTGGCCTTCTTGATTTTATCTTATTTTTGATAATTGTGAAGAAGATAATAGGAAACAATGCTAAAAGAGTGAAAAGGAAGATCTTTGAGTTAAAGATGACTTGCTCCATAATTTATGTTTGATTCACTTTCTGTTGTGATCACTTGCTTATTTGATCTAATATACATACATAGGGCTCTATATATAATAGCTAAACTAGGATCATTGTTGTTATTATTATTATTATATATAATATATATATGAATGGTCAGATTAAATTACACAATCAAATGGAAAAATATTTTAGGAACCATTTATTCAAAATTAGTGTACTTATTAAAATTCTACATGAATAAATAATTTAAATTACTACACGAGTTAGGTATACATATAGCGAAAATGTAATAAACATTACCTAACTTGTAATGTATAAGAAGAGATAACTTTGGAAATATTGCCTTTAGCACCATAACTCTATAGAAAATAAAAAATAATATATAATTAGTATTTGCCTACGATCCTAAAAGATATATTTACTATGAACACTACATTAACAAGGAAACACACATGCCTCCTAAGTTCATGTTATAGAAAAGTCTTTGTTGTTGTCAGCATGCTTGATGGCTTGATGGTATTATTAATAGCCATCAAAAGTTATGTATCCCTAATTTTTACTTGTCAATACTCATGACGTATCTTTATACGAAAAACAAAAAATACTCATGACGTATGTGCGTGGCTAGTTTTTCTTTGTTTTTACCGTAATTTTAGATAATTAATCGTTAAGTTGTTTAATATCTATAGAAATGTTTAGAAGAATTCAAACAGAAAAATTGTCTTGGTCGATATGATAGACTTCGTTTGGATACTTTGATTGGGTTTGGTTTAGGTAATTAGACTGATAATCAATTGTTATCGACTCTCTTAGAAGGATAAATGAGACAAAAGAGAGGATAATTAATGACACTCTAATACTATACGCAGGGCCGGCTCAATTAAATTATGGACCCTGTTTAAATTTTTTTTTTTTTTAAAGGTACTTTAAAAAAAAAAAATTGGAAAATAGGGCCCTTAAAGATTTCTTTTTGCCTACAGTATTTGTAAAAAAAATTTGGTCCTGTGCATTTGTGCCACTTGCACAATTTCTAAACCGCCCCGAACTATACGAGTATACGACTACGATATACGTACTAAAGACACGACATGAAACCGATGTTTGGAAGTAATATTGTCCTTCTGAATAAGCCTTTTATGGAAAAATGCTTCTAATCAGACAAATAAAAAGGTCAAAATTTGGATGTGAAATTAAGACATCACGTACGGACACTTTGTTTCCCTCGTGCTGATAACTAAAGCTGAATCTTCTTCTAGTTTTAAGCAAAGTCTGATTTTGCTTTTTCATCTCTTACGGCCATCGTTTCCAGCCTCTAATTGTTTTCCAAAATTAATTAAAAAAGAAAAACTGATTTTATTCATCCCCACAGATTATTATTTGCAGCATAAGTTGATTAATTCATGTTTTTCTCTTCTATTTTTCCATATCAATGAAAATTCAACAGAAGGAATTCCATTCAGGCCACATAATCATATATAGACTTTTTGTTTTGTGTTTTTCCTAATAATCTTAGGGATTTATATATAAGAAATGAAATTCGCTATCAATTCATATTATTTGACTGTACACACATTGAAATACACTTTTATCTTAGGACTATTCTTAAAGACACTTAACAGTCAAACATGCATATTTATTGTAAGAAATTAAGAAATCAGACGGAATATGATCTACAGGTTAGTGAGAGAAAGAGTTTAAAACCAACTAAACCAATAAAAAGAAAATTAGAGTATATAAGACAAATATGTAGTACCAAATATTAATAGAAAATATCTAAACTAAAACTCAACTAATCTTCAAATCTTTATAAAGATACCGACAACTAATCTGACTCCAAAAACTAAATAATGTCTAAAATATAATCATATTTTCGTCTAACCAAACAACAATATAATAATTATAGTTGGTTGCCAAATCAAACTCAAAAATAACGGTTTATGTTTTGTTTCAAAGGCTGGTCTAAAAATATGGCTTTAGCATTTGGTTTAATCAATGGCTTGCATGGTAAAGATGTATATCATTGGGCCTTTGCATACGATATGGTTGCATACATGTCCACATTATCGCGCTTGAACTCGTAAAAGCTTAGAGAATACTTCAAAAAATTGTAGGCATTTGATAGTGAAGGGTGTCATATGACATCCATGAATATTTGAAAAAATATTTGTATGTATTAATTTTAAAAATATTGAATCTCTTCCTCATTATTTTTTGACACCCATCAAATATAAATTTAACTCTAATCCAATGAAAAACATTTTCATTTAATATAAAATTAGTTATGATTCTACATGTTGCGAGTGCAACCATTAAAAGATGTTTTTCTATAATATATTTTGTAAAAGCGAATTTACATAATCATATTGATGATACATTTTTTAGTGATTGTGTAGTTTATTTTATTAAAAAATAGATATTTGATAATATAAGCAATGAAATAATGGTATAAAATTTTAGGTATGATATGTTTTTAATATAACTATTTGTAACGACTATTTCTATGTTTTTTTAGAAAAATTATTTTGACCTCATATATCAAAATTCGGGTTCTGCCACTGCTTGTAATGATTTATTTTAGGCTTTATTGTCTTTTAAAACACAATAAAGATAAAGAGACCGATAATATAAACTTCTAGAAGATCTAGGTTTTTTTCTGTGTTGTGCTTGTATTCAAAGTTCAGACCAAGTTTTATTCCAAAAATGCCTCATACAAAGGGAGGATTTCGTGAAGACACAAACAATTTATCAATAGAAAAATTAAAACATAAAGAGTACAACAGGATATATAAAGCTAGAAAGATGATATATGATCAATCAAACGTTGTAAAGATTGATATGCAGAACCGTTTTGTTTAACTGATCTTTCTACTTTCTCCTTAAGAAGTTTCATTCTCTCTCGGATTGCTTCTCCTTCAGTTTCCAACAACAATGTTCTTATCACTCTCTCGATCTCATTCCTCTCAATCCGACCTTCTAGATGGATCCCCACCATCCATACCTCACTAACAAATCTTGCATTTAGCATTTGGTCCCAACGAAATGGCAAACAAATCATAGGTACACCTTCACAAACACTCTCAACAGTCGAGTTCCAACCATTGTGTGTCAAGAATCCTCCAATGGCTCGATGTTTTAGAACCTCTTGTTGTGGAGCCCATTTCACTATTTTCCCCTTTTGATTAAGCTTTTTGATGAACTCTTCCGGGATTGCCTCGATCCATTCTGTGCCATTGACTGAACCAACCCGTACGACCCACAAAAAGGGATGGTCGCTGTTTCTTAAACCCCAAGCAATCTCAAGTAACTCTGATTCGCTGATGTTGACGACGCTCCCAATACTCACGTAAAGAACAGATTTTTCCTCTTGTTTGTCTAGCCATGGAATGCAAGTCTCGTCCGGTGTAAACAAGCTACTAGACAAAGCAGGAAAGTGGCTATGAGAAGGTCCTATCGCAAAGATCGGAAGTTTAAAATCTTCACGTGCCTGACTCAGTGAGTCTTGGTCCAACTCTTCACAGGAGGACATGAATATAAGGCCTGAAGAGGCCTTTGTCGTCTCCAAAATCGAATCCGAATACGAGTCTAGAATCTCTGTTTCTGCATCAAGAATCCGTACAAGATCTTTCTTTCGAAGCGGTGGAAATTCTTGAACTCGATCATCTTGTTCTGAATCTGTTATTAAACAATTGGGATGTACTCAAATCTATCTTTTTTGTATGCATATTCTTGAAATGTTCTTGCGAGTAATATGTAACTAGATTTTCAAAAGAAGATCGGAGCAAGAAAGTCAAAATATTGGTAATCATATAAAACCGTTTTAGGGTAAAGTGAAAGAAGAGTACCTTGTAATGGAAGATACCCTTTACGCCGGAGTTGAGGAAGAACAAAATGGCCCCTAAAGAAGGAGACTTTATAAGTATTAAGGGCCAGTCTCGAGAGATTCAAACTCTGAGCAAGGGGTTGTGTGAAGATCCATCCAGAATCATCGATCAAACAGCTAATTTTCTGTTTCTTGTCCCCTGTTTCTGAACCTGTAGATTGCATCAGTTGAGTCAAACAAGCACGAAATGGAGACTCACAGTTTCGGTTGAGAAGTGTTAGGAGACGTTTCATATCGTGAGTTCTTGTCTCTGCTTCAGTCAATCCATCAGAGATCTGTAAGAAAGTAAAGAGAGGGTGACTTGAAGCTTTTGGCGCGTTGAAACGAGTGTGGATCACTGTGATGGAGAAACCTCTTGAGTGGAGGATCTTGGCGAGTTGAATCATGGGGTTGATGCAGCCTTGTAATGGAAGTGGAAACAAAATCACTCTCAGGCCATTACTCTTCTCCATTGAAGCTTTCTCCTTTTTTCTAGTTTTTTGATCCAAATGCAAAGAGCCTAAACTTTCAGTCTAATATCACAACAAATTAAAATATTATTAGTACTCCGAGAGTGAAGACAAAACTATGCGCTTCTCGATTTGATAAATAAACAGAAAATCAGATCCGATTTGACTCTCGGATGGAGAAAACAGCTTTACAAGTAACAAAGCACCATTATTTTAACAAAAAGCAAACATCATTACTAGTAGTTTAATGTTATTTAATCTGGTTTGATAAGGAAGGACCAGATCCGTTGTACTTGTCGGTTAATGATAAGTTAAAAAACGTGCTGAAAACGTGGGCGTGTGAACTAGTCCAAAGTTATAGTTTATAAAAGTTGTCAGTGTGGTGTTTGTACTTGCTCATACACACGAATAAACAGTTGGGCCACAAAAGGTGTATCAACTCCAAATACAGCCCACACATGCAGCCCACAAAGCCCAAAAGCTACCATATTGATTCCAAGTTAGTAAGTAACAAATGTTGACAAACCTAAATATTTATGTGTTTTTATATCGATTATATAAAGTTAGATTCTAAAAATTAATAATTAATTAGATATTGATACGTGTCAAATCTAATAATCTTAAATATTTATGTATTTTTATATTTTATTATATAAAATTAGATTTTAAAAATTAGTAATTAATAAGATGTTGACATGTGTCAAATCTAATTATCTTAAATATTTATGTGTTTTTATATCTTATTATATCAAGTTAGATTCCAAAAGTTAATAATTAACCAGATGTTGACACGTGTCAAATCTAATGATCCTAAATATTTATGTGTTTTTATATCTTATTATATAAAATTAGATTTCCAAAAGTTAGTAATTAGCAAGATTTTGTGTTAAAAAACCTTTGAAATAAATATTGTTTGCAATTTAAACCTTCAAGTAAAGTAAATGCAAGTCAATACCATCAACTAAAAAGTCAATGCAATATAACCATTCGTCATCATTATTAAGTTTTTAAATGATCATAAATAATATATTAAATCAAAGCCCCGATGATTAGAAATTTAAATATATTCTTAAAATTTTGTAAATTTATTGCATGTGATTGTAAAACAGTTTTTTAAAAATTATAAGGGTTATATTGCATTAACTTTTTAATTGATAGTATTGACTTGTATTTATTTTACTTGAAGGATTAAATTGCAAAAGGTGATCACTTCAAATATTTTTTTGCATTTTTTTGATATAAAACTCATATATATATTTAAAAAATTAAACATAAATGTTAAATTTATATTAATACTTTTTTCAAAAATTAAGTTTAATATTTTAAATATTATTTAAAAAACTCGTGCATGACCGGGTATATATCTAGTGATAATATAAAATCAACCAGCTCATCTAGAGAGCGAGCCGACGAGCCTCCTCGTTTAACTGATCTTCTTACTTCATCTTGCAATACTTTGATTTTCTTTCGAATCTCTTCTCCTTCCAATTCAACCATTAGTTTTACCACAGCTCTCTCGATTTTTCTTCTCTCTATCTGACCTTCCAAGTGAATCCCAATCTTCCAAACATCGCTGATAAATCTTGCGTTTAGCCATTGGTCCCAAACAAAAGGCAAGCAGATCATAGGAACCCCTGCACATATACTCTCTAGCGTCGAGTTCCATCCATTATGAGTCAAAAATCCACCTGTCGCTCTATGTGCAAGAACATCTAGTTGTGGAGCCCATCTCACTATCTTTCCCCTACCATCGAGACTTTCCATGAACCCTAATGGTAACAATTCGATCCAATCTCTACCGTCGATCGAACCAGGCCGCACGACCCACAAGAATGATTGGTTACTGTTGCTTAGTCCACGAGCAATCTCCAAGAATACAGACTCGCTGATAGTCACAATGCTCCCTAAACTCACGTAGATTACTGATCCTGTTTCACGCTCATCTAACCATGGAATGCAACTCTGGTCTGGTTCGAACAAGCTGCTAGAAGAGGCTGGTACATCATGGATGTGAGATGGGCCAATGGGGAATATTGGAAAGGTGAAGACTTTATTGGACGTAGCAAGTGAATCTTGGTCAAGCTCTTCACAGGACATGACAATGAGCCCTGAAGCTGGCTTAGTCGTTTCGAGTATCTTACGCAAGTAAGAATCGAGAAGTTCACTCTGACTGGTGTTTCCCATAATTCGCACAAGATCTTTCTTTCGAAGCGGTGGAAACACCAGAACTATATCCTCTGCTTCAGAATCTGAAACAAGCTTATGGAAGTTCAAGAAATACCGACAAGATCTTTTCTTTGAATGATCGATTGATTCAGCAGCGCAGGATAAGATCGAAATTCAATTGAATCGAATTTGGCTCTTATTTGCTTTAAGCTATGAGTCAAAGTTTACCTGGAATTGGAAGAAATCCTTCATGGCGAAGCTGAGGAACAAGCAAATGTCCGAGAAAGAATGTGAATTTATATGCACAGAGGACTAATCTCGGAAGATTAAAACTCTCCGCCACGGATTGTGTGAAAATCCACCCAGAATCATCGATCAAACAGCTAATCTTCTTCCTTTCCTCTGTTCTTGAATCATCTGAGTTAGGTTTGATGAGTTTAGCCAAACACTCTCGAAATGGGTTCTCACAATTCTTGTTGAGAAGTGTAAGCTGAAGCAAAACATCACGAGACTGAGTCTGGGTTTCGGACAAGCCGTCAGGGATCTGTAAGAAAGTGAAGAGAGGATGATCTGAAGATTTGGGCGCGTTGAAGCGCGTGTGGACGATGGTGATTGAAAAGCCTCTTGAGAAAAGGATCTTTGCTAGCTGAAGCATAGGATTTATGCAGCCCTGTAATGGTAAAGGAAATAGAATCACTCTTCTCTCGTTTATCTTCTCCATTCAAAGTTCTTTCCTTTTTCCTCTCTTTACAATTTGATTATCTGCAGAAAGCAAAAATTTATGCGATAATAAACGAGAAGATAAATTTTTACAAGTTGCTTTAGACACTGGCCCACTACTACGACCAAAGACATAAACGATAAGTGACAAGTGTATATAGCACGAAATGTTGAGTTTATTCAGAAATTAATGAAGTTTGTTTTAGAAACTCGCTTTAGCGAGTCAAAGTTTTTTTCTTTCTTTTTTGCATTTTAGAGAAACGTTGTGGCATATTTAGCAAATATCCCCAACTTACAACAATAGTAAATGATTAGCTAAAGTCTCTATAGATCGAAAAGACGAGCCTCCATGTTTAACTGATCTCTCGACCTCATCTTTCAAAACCTTTATCCTCTCACGAATATTTTCTCCTTCACTTTCCACCATTAACATTCTCACAGCTTTCTCAATCTCCTTTGATTCAATCCGACCCTCCAAGTGAATTCCGACTCTCCAAATATCACTAACAAATCTTGAATTCAGCATTTGGTCCCAACCTCCAGGTAAGCAGATCATAGGAACTCCTTCGCATATACTCTCGAGCGTTGAGTTCCAACCATTGTGTGTCAAAAACCCACCAGTAGCTCTATGCGCTAGAACCTCCTGTTGTGGAGCCCATTTCACAATCTTTCCTTTCTCTTCAAGGCCTCTCAGAAGCTCTTCAGAGAGCGGTTCGATCCACTCTGCGCCAATTACCAAACCGGGTCGTACCACCCACAAGAAAGGCTGTTTGCTATTGCTTAAACCACAAGCAATCTCCAAGAACTCTGTTTCCGTTATGTTCACAACGCTTCCTAGACTCACGTAGATAACGGATTTGTCCTCTTGATTATCTAGCCAGGGAATGCATGTCTCGTCTTGTGTAAATAAGCTACTTGACGAAGCAGAGAAGTAGCTGTGAAACGGGCCAATCGCAAAAATTGGAACCTTGAAAATTTCGTAAGCAAAAGTCAATGAATCTTTCTCAAGCTCTTCGCAGGACATGAATAATATCCCTGAAGAGCTCATAGTCGTTTCGACTACAATTTCTAAGAACAGATCGAGTTTCTCTCCGTCTTCTCCGAAAACCTTCGAAAGATCTCTCTTTTGAAGCGGCGGGAACTCAATAACAGAGTCCTCTGCTTCAGAATCTAAGACAACGGCTCAAAAAGTCAAAAGTCAAAACCAGTAGATAAACGGCTCTTTTCTTTTCATTAATTAAGTGAATAATTTGAACATTTGTTGTTAGAGAAGTAACTTCAAGTGGCATGATGTAATGACAACTAAATCATAATAACTATTTTTTTAAAACAAAAAAGATTAGGTAAGAATACAAACCACTTCTCATAAATTAAAGGTTGGCAGAATATTGGTCAATTATGGAAATATTTTATTCTCATCAAAATGATTACCCAAATTTGATTGCTTAAACGGCAATTAATCCATTTTAAAAATAAAAATGAATTGAAGGAAGAAATAATAACCTGAAACTGGAAGATAACCTTTGGTCCGGATAAGAGGAAGAATGGGATAAGCATTGAAGAAAGTGGCTTTAAAAGTACAGAGAACAAGCCTTGAAAGTTTCAAACTTTCTGAAACAGATTGTGTGAAGAGCCATCCACAATCATCGATTAAACAGCTAATCTTCTCTGATTCTGGCGATTCATGCAAGACCTTCCTCAAACAATCACGAAACGGAGACTCGGCGTTAACATTGATTTGAGCGAGCAAAGACATAACATTCGAAGTAGGACCATCTTTAATCTGAGTTTCAGACAAACCATCTGGAATCTGTAGGAAAGTAAAAAGAGGATGGTTTGAAGTTCTTGGCGCGTTGAAGCGCGTGTGGATCAAAGTGATGGAGAAACCCTTTGAGTGAAGTATGTTGGCGAGTTGAAGCATAGGGTTTATGCAGCCTTGTAATGGAAGAGGAAAAAGAATCACTCTCTGACCATTTCTCTTCAGCTCCATTGAAAATGAAAAAAAGCTTACTCTTGTTCTGAAAAGACGGAGTTTCTATGTACTTTATCCAATTGTTTGTTTTATAATTCAGATATGGAGAATCTGTAATGGAGACAAAAACTTTATGGCTATGTGTGTTTGGTTTAAACCCATTATATTCAACTTTCCACCGGTTTTGTTGACGTTTTCGATTATAAATATTACTCCTTGTCTGGGCGCTATCAAATATATTTAGTTTTCAGATTTTTTACTTTAAAGACTTTAACCCACGACTCTGATTTGTCTTAAATCCCATCGAATCGTAACCACTGTCCACATTTAGTTAGATCTGATTTTTTTCCTTTTGGTTATCTCTTCTAACATTGCTAAAAATTTATTTTTTATTTATTTTATGGTGATGTAGGA
>WJSH01000747.1:54964-95459 GCA_009757365.2 Lepidium campestre | reverse complement strand
CTGACACTTATGATGATGTGTTAATAATATATCCACGTGTAATTATGGAACTTTGACTTGGCAAAAGAGATGCAAATAGTACGGAAGAATAACTTCTTCGTCTTCCTCTTCTTTGCTACTTCATGCCCAATTTTCTAATTGTCACTTCCTTTTTCAAGCTCTCAGATATGGCGTCAGAACTCAACTCTAAGAATTTCCCTGTTCTCTCTTATGTCTTGGGTCGTCTCCCTTCTTTCACCGCCAGATCCTCCTCTTCTTCCGATGTCGACCCACCACCATCAAAATCCGATCCCTCTTCATCATCAGAACACTCGATCGAGATCGTGTCTCAGATGCCTCACTTGACTCATCCTGATGTTCTTGCCTCCATGACAAACGCTATCGCCGACGTTGCTCAGACCCGATCTGTTCTTCGTACCTTAGGACCAAGACCCGATCACGAAACCATCGATAAAGCTCGTGCAAGGCTCGCCGAGATCGACGCGTATTTATCGGAATCGTTCGAGGAGATCGCTCTCTCTCCGAATGATATTGACGTGGCGGAGAAGGAACAGAAGAGGAGAGAAGCTGTGGATCAAGAAAAGACTTGGTATAAATCGATCCTTAAGCTTAACGAGCTTCACGAATCTTACGAGAAGCTTCTGAAAGATGCGGAGGTAAAGCTCGTGAGGATTTACGAGTCCGCTGAGAAGAATGCGGTGGCTGAGGCGGATGAAAAAGCTGCGGAGGTTGAAGTCAATGAAGAGGTCGTGAGAATATTGCAGCAAGCTTCGGAGAAACCATTGGAACGAGTTGATTTGTCTGAGAGGAAATTGAGATTTCTCCCTGAAGCATTTGGTCAAATTCAAGGTCTTCTTGTCCTAAATCTCTATAACAATAAGCTTGAGGTCAGTTTCTAAGTTCCAAAAAGTCAAATTCTTAATCTTTGATTCAAATTTGTTAGAATTCTGATATGTTTTATATCAAAGATGTGAACTTTGTTCTAAATTTTAAGTCTTTAGGATAAATTCTTTGGCCTTTAGATAGGTTCTTGTGGTGATGTCTAGATTGAGATAGGTTTAAAAGTGTTTTTGCTTATCACATATGTAAACTCTGCTCTGGATTGAGTCTTTTAGTACATCATAGCTGTAACTTTCTTATAGATGTCTAGTTCAAAAGTGTGTTTGCTTGTCTTGATCAATGGTTATGTTCGTAACAGACAATTCCTGATTCGATAACTGGGTTGCAAAACCTTCTCGAACTCGATATTTCCACGAATCTTCTGGAGAAGTTACCTGATTCGATCGGTTTATTGTCAAAGTTGAAGATTTTGAATGTCTCCTGTAATAAACTCACAACTTTACCAGATTCCATCTGCCGTTGTGGGTAAGTGTTTTGCTTATAAGTTTTTCTTTCTTTTATCAATCTCTCTGTTTCTTTCATACTTTATGTTTTTCGATTTTAAGATCGTTGGTTGTCTTGGACGCAAGCTACAATAATCTCACCTACTTACCAACAAACATTGGGTTCGAGCTAGTGAATCTAGAGAAGCTCTTGATCCATCTCAACAAAATTAGATCCTTACCAACTTCAATTGGCGAAATGAGATCCTTACGGTACCTTGATGCACACTTCAACGAACTCTGCGGTCTCCCAAATTCTTTTGGGATGCTCACAAATCTTGAGTACCTCAACCTGAGCAGTAACTTCAGCGATCTTCAAGAGCTCCCTACTTCATTTGGCGATCTCATAAGCCTCCAAGAACTTGATTTGAGCAACAACCAAATCCATTCTCTTCCAGACGCATTTGGCACGCTCGTGAACCTTACCAAACTGAATTTGGACCAGAACCCGCTCGTGGTACCGCCTGAGGAAGTCGTCAAACAAGGCGTGGATGCGATTAAAATGTATATGGGTAAGAGATGGGTCAGTATGTTACAAGAGGAAGAGAAGATGGCTAATATGAAGGAAGAGTTGGATCAGACAAACACCGATTGGCTTACACGAACCACCTCGAAGCTGAAAACGTATGCGACGGAAGTCTCCGAGTATCTTGGTTCTAATTCACCGAAAGATCCTTTCTTTAACCAGCAGCTATGAAATGACTTTGAGCTTCATTTCTTGATGATGTTTGAAGTAACAGGTTCCAAAGAAATCGTCTTGAGCCTTGAGATTTTCTTCCACTCCACTGCCAACTTTGCATTTATTTTTGTTTTACTTTTTTTTTCTTGTCTTTAAAAATTTTGAGAAATAAATAAATCTTTCTAAGTATATAAAATGTACGGAAAATAACTGATATATAGAATTTAATTTTTTCGGATGAATCCTACTTATCTCTAGAATATAAAGGTTTAAAATTTGAAAAAAAAATTAAGGACATATATTTGTTATTTTAGTTAAGAGTTTTACTTTAAATATGAGCTTGTACGTGTATATGGACTAGATTTAACAAATAATTAATATTAAAAATATAAATGTAGTTGTTCTAATAAGTAAGATTAGTCATGGGCATTCGATTTGACTCTTCTTTTGGTTCTCAAAAAGTGATAAGCAATGGGTACTGACTAAAATTTGGCTCGGTTCAGTTTCGGTTCCGGTTCCAGTTCCGGTTCTGGTTCCGAATATGTAAAACCGAATAAGATCCAAAGTAATATTGATTCGGTTCCAAATAATTACTTTTGCCAAAAAAAACATAAGTAACCATTCAAAACCAAAACTATACCAAAAATAACAAAAAATACTAAAAAGTAATCAAAATATTTTTAGTACTAATTATTTTGGTTTTTATTTGAAATTGAACAGTTCTTTGCCTAGAATTGAAACCGAACTAAACCGAATTTTTTAGTTTGGTTTGGTATTTTGGTTTCAGTTATTATGCTTATGGTTAAATGGCTAAGTAAAACACAAAAATGGGGTTTAACAAAAGTTTAATGGACTTACACAATTACTTAATATAAAAAAAAAAATGGGAGTCATTAAATCGTTTATGTTAGTTATTAAGGTTGGCACGGCTCTGTATTTGTGGTATACTTAAAAATGAAACATAAATGTGACATTATACGACCACCAAAAGTTATGTCTATTTGACAATTGAGAGAATCAAATATCAAAAAACTTCGACCCAACAGTAGTATATCAAAATTAAATTTAATATAGTATATAGTATATGCGGTACAAACAATGCATAATATAGAAAACGACAAAATATATATTTGATTTTGTATTACAGAAAAAAAGAATCATATGAATGTTGATTCAGATGAACGTGCAATACACAGTTTTTTTTCAAAAATAATAAATTTTGATACTCCTCGCCTACTTATATCAAAGATATATACAAATAATTTGTGCAAGTCCATACGAAGATTTTAAAAATCTTATAAAATAGCTAAAAAATTAAAATTCTCGTTATTCTCTAGGAAAATAGATTCGATGACAGATGATTGTGTCAGCATTCTTGGAACAAGAGAGTAATATTGTGACCACCCATTGCAATAAAACATAAACCAAAAGTTTTAGTATCCAAGATTTTGGGTTATATTGAAAGATGAATTTCAACTAAATTGGGAGAGTTTTCTTATTAGGTCGTCATAAATAAATTGGGTCACAGATACTGACTTCCGTTCTACAAGCCACTAATTGATACATCACGATTCACAACGGTCAAAAGATCTATTTTTAATGTTTGATAAATCTAGAAAATGAACTACTTCCTCTCCTTTCATATTATTAGAAAGTCACTCAAAAGAAAAGAAAAAAATCTTGGTTGCTGAAGTCCATAATCTTGGGTGATTAATTTTAAAAATTTAGGTTTTCTTTACTCTGATTAAATTCCAAATTCATAATTTTCAATCTGAAGAGTCAAAACTGAAGACATAGAACTTGATGCACCCGTGTATTACTTTTATTAATGGTATTTTTAAATAAAAAAAATTATTAATAAATTGTATATTTGGGAAATATTTAATTTGATTGCGACTTTAGTAAGCGGATGTCACGAAAGTGCCAAAGCCAATGTACTTGTTCCATTCATAATAATTCATTTGGTAAACCTTCTATTGGATTCGTAATCTAATGTTCCGATCTTTGAAGATCATATCATTACAACTGAAATTATATCTATTATTAAAAAATAAATTGTTAGAATTTGGCCGTAACTTATTTATGTCTTGTCGATTTTGTTTGTGTATATATATGATCTTTAAAGGGTAGAGGGCGTGCAAACACGACAAAAGAAAAGGCCTCCCCACGTTCCGGTCGGTTGGTGACAACGACGAATGTTTCTTTCTCATTTCAATCTCTTTTAAGTTTTCATCAAATCCAAATTTTCCACAGATAGACAGACTCCTTCTCTCTCTCTTTCTCTCTTCACTCAGTTTTATTGCTCCGATCATTTGTTATGAGGAAACTTTGTCCGAATTACAACCTTGAAGATGGGTTAGAGACCGTCCTCGAGGTTCCTATGCCCGAGGAGTTGTTTTCAGCGTCCAAGACAAAACCGGGATGGAACCAAATGAAGTCTTACTGGTCAAAACCTACGGCTACTGCAACCGCAACCAACACAAACATGACAAGACTCTTCGGTGGTCGTAACGCTGAGATCCAGCTTCTTCTTGGTGTCGTTGGAGCTCCTTTGATCCCTATCCCCGTTCAGCCTGACCAACACCACGATTACGAAAATCCTATCCACAAAGACATCAAAGACCAACCTCTCGTAATCTTCTAATCACATCTATAAAAGTTTCATCTCAAAATCGAACGGTCAAAATGTGTTTATACTAGATTGTAGTATGGTTTTGTTACGTTGCACTTATTCATAATTTCGTATGTGTCAAGTTGGAAAATCACAACGATTTTCATAAAACCCTATTTTTATACATGAAAATTTAGATTGACTTATAAAAGAATTTACAATATCTAGATCTTAACTCGTAATATAGGAACCCTAATTAAATCCACCATTATAAACATTTCATTTCATTAATGTGCAGGAGATGTCGATGGCCCAATACATAGTAAAGCAGTACATAGCGGCCGTAGGAGGGGATAGGGCATTAAATGCAGTAGAGAGCATGTACGCAATGGGGAAAGTGAAGATGACTGCATCAGAGTTCTGCACAGGAGAAGGAAGCTTAAACAGCAAAATGGTGAAAGCAAGAAGTATCAAGAGTGGAGGAGGAGAAGTTGGAGGCTTTGTGTTGTGGCAGAAAGGAATCGAACTTTGGTGTCTTGAGCTCGTTGTCTCAGGTTGCAAAATCAGTGCAGGTAGTGATGCAAAAGTCGCTTGGAGACAAACTCCATGGCATCCTTCTCATGCCTCTCGTGGTCCTCCTAGACCTTTGCGTCGTTTCCTCCAGGTAATCTCCAATTTTTTATGTCAAACCAATATATTTTTTAACAATTATTTGATAGACAAAATCATATCCATAAAGACCATAACCCAAATCCCTTTAATCCCAAACTATATAATGCAAGATCATACAAATTCCGAAAGTCGAATTCCACTCGATAAGTCTGCATATATGTCAAACCAATTATTATTATTTCTTTAATCTATCTTCAATTTTTTTTCTATTTTTGATAAAAAGATTATGAACGTATCTAATTGTATTACTTTGATAAATCATGTGAATATTTTTTGGAAAAAAATGTGGATATTTTTCTTGTGGTTATGTTACATTTTAGTTTCTAATTGATTAATGAAAAGACAAAGATCCTTTATGTCTCATAAAGCAAATGCAACCACTGAAAATTATGACATTGAATGACTCTTTCCACTTGGAGTTCAGTTATTCATTTATTTTCCTTGATTGTCGGCAAAAAGATATTTCAATCAGCCAACTTCCTCTTGCTTTTAGTCCTCATCTTCTCTTTTGTTTTTCTTTACCACATTTATTTCTTAAAAACATTTTTCGATGGCCATAAATAAAGTGTGATGTGTCCCATGAAATTGATCTTATTCTCATTTCAGTGTTAAGAAAATGTTTACAAGTTACCAAGGATGTTGGAACTTGCAAGTTGGAACCAATCTTATGGTCCACCAGTAACAACTATTGCCCAAAAATATAATAAAAAGTAACAAAATATTACTTACTAAATAGAAAGTTCTCCAAATATACATTTTTTGTTAACAAAGTAGACTTTTGTTCCCATTACCAAAAGTAGTTCACCAAATATTGTCACCACAACACTAGCATTTGTCTGTTTTGAAAATATAGAATTAGTGATGAATTAAGTTACTTACTGTTGACTTGTTTTGAAAGTCTTTTTTGTTTTTACTTCTTTGAAATCATAACTGAAGTTTCGGAAACAATAAACAGGGTCTTGATCCAAAATCAACAGCTAATCTGTTCGCAAGATCAATATGCATGGGAGAAAAGAAGATAAACGACGAAGACTGTTTCATACTCAAACTCGAAGCCGAGCCATCTGCGCTTAAGGCAAGAAGCAGTAGCAATGTAGAGATCATAAGGCACACTGTGTGGGGATGTTTTAGTCAGAGAACAGGTCTTTTGATTCAACTTGAAGACTCTCACCTTCTAAGAATTAAAGCTCAAGATGATAATAGTATATTCTGGGAGACAACTATGGAGTCTCTAATTCAAGATTACAGGACCATTGATGGTATCCAGGTCGCACACGCTGGTAAAAGCTCGGTGTCTCTGTTTCGGTTTGGTGAAAACTCGGATAATCACTCAAGAACTCGGATGGAAGAAAGTTGGGAGATTGAGGAAATAGATTTCAACATAAAGGGTTTGTCTATGGATTGTTTCTTACCACCATCTGATCTCAAGAAGGATGATGATGAAGAAGATGAAGTTGAATGTGGTTTAGCTGCTAACAATGAGAAGTTGCCTATGAAGATCCGGAGCGCTTCTTTGAGGATTAGTTCCTCTAAGATCCTAGCCATTGTTGAAGAAGAGGATGAATCAGAGGTCGCTGAAGAGCTGCAGAAGACATAAAAACGTGCCCCAAGTTTCGGTTTTTGTACATAATTTAATCTATTACAACACCGAAACAGAGGAATTTTTCTATGTTTTTTGGTTTCTTGGTTCCTCAGTAAAATTACTGAACTCTTGGGATGCAAAATGCATGCAAGTGATCAGAATTCATATAATGCAATGAGATGAGAGAAGAAACTTTCACAAGACTGCATTTGCATTAAGCTTTAGAGTGACTAGAGCTATATACATTATCCGCAACCACAAAACAGATTTACATTTACAAGAGAGAATAAAACCTTCAAATCGCATTATGTGCTCTTCTAGGTCTTGGTCTTCTTGTGGAAACATGAGAAAAGGCATTGGTACAAGAGGGAAGTACAAGAGGGAAGTACCTTTGCGGAAGATCTTCCATGGCTTTGACTCTTGAAAAACTTTGAATCTCTTCCTCTTATGTAGAGGGAACATTGAAGTGGAAGAGCCATGAGATCACAAAGGCAAAAACCATACAAGCTAGAAGGAAATTCAAGAACCGGTGACCTTGCCAGAAGCTTCTAGCTTCCGCCAATCGCGCACTAGATGTTCTCAGAGTTTGATTCACTACACCATTTGCTTCATTCTGACTTTCCTCAGACTCCACCTCAACAATTCCAACAACATTACCCGCAATCGACCCGCATACTTCACAGATTCTGCAACAACCAAACCATGAATCAAGGCAAAACTTAAGCTTTGTCTCTCAACTGAAAACACATAGCCTCAATACTGGAACTCATTAAACATTCAGTGAAAAGAAAGTTGTTCTAAAAGTGGCAATAACAAGAAACCCTAAAGAAAGTTTTAAACTTTATGGAAACTTAAAGCTTTAGCTTTTTTCCTCTGTGCCTAGTGGAAAGCTTGGAGCTTGGGGAGGGGGGGTTATCTTACTTGTTTCCTTTGATCTTGAACCAAGTCTCAGCACAGTTCTTATGAGCAGCAGCGAGATCAGCCTTACAAGAACAACCAAGCTCAATGGAAACACCAGATTCCAGATTCGTTGCATCCAAGCTCATGTGGCAAATCCTACAATCTCTCTCAGACTGCGACAAATGTACAACTTTCTCAGTGATACCAAGCTCCAGATCTACTTCCACCGAACACTCCGACACATTGGATCTCCTCTCCTCATCTTTCACTATCTCTTCTTCCTCCTCCACCGCACCAGAGCTCCGACGAGACTCACCGTCGTCACTTGAGCCATGGATTACTTTAACAGAGACAAGAGTCTCATCATGTGGCTGTACGGATTCCATTTTCGTAGACCCAGATGACGAATCCTCATGTAAATTACGAAAAGGGACTTGAGATGATCGTCATCAATGCTGCTTTAAGAAGAAATTTAAAACTAAAAGGAGAGAGAAAATGAGAGTTCTTGATGAAACCTACTATTTCCAAGATTTACATGTATGCCACTGGGAATTGGAGTTAAGTTCGTCAGATTCGCAGACAATTATTAACTCTTACCTCTCTCTCTCTCTCTCTCTCTTCGTCACCTGAATCTGGAATTATTAAACTAATCGGGACACGAGACAGACCCACCTCTAATGTCTTACAAGTTTTGGTCATTACCGTCACTGTAATTCCAAATAATTGACCAAATCTTCCATACCCAAATAATATCAAAACACGATTATTTAGAATTCTATTATGTAGACCAAGAAATCAAAGCATATTCTCGTCTTAACAAGTGCTAACGACTAATAACATCAAACCAAAACTGAGTTTTGTTTGTGGTGATTAGGTACGATTTATTAATTACCAAATCAACGTGTAATTGATTGCCTAACTAATTAAATAGATGGTTGATTGATCAATTTGTTCAATTAAATTATGCTTAGAATTGAGAGAAAATGCTAGTTTTTTGGAGTCTTTAAAAATGTTAAAAGAGTGTTCATTCACAAAACGTAAATCATTCAGAAAGAGTAAACTTAAACAAGTCAAAGTTTACTTTCCTTCGTTGTTACATTTTGATTCTTCAAGGAACTAACAAAAAGTCAAACAAATTAGAAAATCTAACATTACAGAAACTGGAAATTTTTTGAGTGCTTATATATATAATTAAATTACATAACGCACCAAAACTGAAAAAATTAAACTCAAAAACAAGAATTGCAGCTTCTAGCCCAAAGATCTCTCCTTTTTGCAGCTTCTCATCTTTTTTTCTCCAAAGTTCCCATCTTTTTCACTTTTCCGGTTTCTTCGTTTCCAGCATTTTCGTGTGTTGTAACCTATTTCGTCTTACCCGATCGATAGAATATCAACGTCATCGTCATCACGCGTCAATATTTGTGTCCGAGAGAGATCGATCTCCTGTCCAGATTTGATTCTTCACCAATCCAAAACTCATCTGGTAAATTTGGTGGGGTTGTAGATTGAATCCTGTCAGATCGACCCAGGAAGAAGAAAGTGGTGAAGATGGCGACGAATGGCCGGTTTTTCACAATCGGGCTCGTCGCGTCTTGGTATTCGTCGAATATCGGAGTTTTGTTGCTGAACAAGTATTTGCTCAGCAATTACGGATTCAAGTACCCGATCTTCCTCACCATGTGTCACATGACGGCTTGTTCGCTTTTCAGCTATGTCGCCATTGTTGGTTTCAAGATGGTTCCGATGCAGACCATTCGATCCCGAGTTCAGTTCTTTAAGATCTCAGCTCTTAGTCTCGTTTTCTGTGTGTCGGTGGTCTTCGGTAACATTTCCCTCCGCTTCCTCCCTGTTTCCTTTAACCAAGCGATTGGTGCCACGACGCCGTTTTTCACAGCTGTTTTCGCTTACCTGATGACGCTCAAGAGAGAAGCTTGGTTGACTTACTTCACTCTCCTCCCTGTCGTCACTGGAGTTGTTATTGCCAGTGGGGTAAATTCTACTTCTTTCAACTCTAAATGTTGAATCCTAAGTATCCAGTTTCGATCCAGTTCGAACATTATTGATGAAATTGAGATGATTATGTATGTTTAAACCTGCTGAATTTTGATGCTTTAGAGAGATTGATATAGATGTGAATTAGAAACATAAATTAAGAGGGGATTTTATAGTTTGAATTGCGTTGTGAAATACAAGTCAACGAGCTAAATCTGCTTCATTCAATTCATATATTACCATTATAAGTATAGTTTCGGATCAAGAATCTAGTTATTATGAGCTGAATCGGGTTGATTCAGTTCCATGGCCCAATGGTTAAAGCTCTTATCTTTGGAACAAGCTCAGACATTGTTGAATTACGTTTCACATTGGAAATTTTTTGTATTGTTTTTTATGCTTGGATTCTCTGAATTCTGTGTTTCTCTCTCTTTACCATATGACCTTTATGTTGCTCAAAAAGTTCGATTGGCAGAGATATTGATCTTTTCTATGCAGTTTTATTTCATCAAAAGCCTCGTTTTTATTAATAGCTGTGTTTGAGTCTCTGTCTGATATTCTTTAATTTCTGGATGTTGTCAGGGTGAGCCAAGCTTTCACATGTTTGGATTCATTATGTGCATTGCAGCCACTGCTGCGAGAGCACTTAAGTCAGTGCTTCAGGGAATTTTGCTTTCTTCTGAAGGGTAAGAATGGATCGTCTCTGTGGCAGTGTTAAAGTTTTATATATATATCAATAGTTCGAAAAGATTATGAATTGTATTGCTGAAAAGATTATAAATTGTATTGAAGGGAAAAGCTGAACTCCATGAATCTACTCCTTTACATGGCCCCAATAGCTGTTGTGTTCCTTCTGCCTGCTACTCTTATCATGGAGAAAAATGTGGTCGGCATCACAATAGCACTTGCAAGAGATGATTTCAGAATCGTTTGGTATCTTCTATTCAATTCAGCACTCGCCTATTTTGTGAACTTGACAAATTTCTTAGTCACGAAACACACTAGCGCTCTTACTCTGCAGGTAGTTACTGTTACATATTCTTTATAAATATTGGTTGATACAAATTCAGTCCAAGTAAGAGTAGAACTAGTGAGAAACGCTTATCTGCTTGGTCCCGTTAGTGAACTCCTGTCATGTTGAGTTGGATTCTAATGCTTGATGCCCCCTGCTTTGAGAAATGAGATTTAGAGATGTTATTGACATAAACTCATCAAACCTTGATTTGGATCGCTCTGGGACAGGTGCTAGGAAATGCCAAAGGAGCAGTAGCCGTGGTGGTCTCTATTCTAATCTTCAAGAATCCGGTTTCAGTAGTCGGAATGATGGGTTACTCCCTCACCGTCCTTGGAGTTATCCTCTACAGTGAAGCAAAGAAACGAAGCAAATGAGAACACCAACATACACAAAGCTTCTTCTTCATCGTTCCTCCCTATATATATGTTTAATATTTTCTCTCCTGAAGAAATTCACAGGCAAGTAGTCTCTTTTGATGTTACCAAATTCTTACACAGCAGAACTGACTCTTGTCTCAATGAAAAGCTGGCCCAAAAAGCATGGAACACGAGAAGCAAAAAAATACGAAGATTTATTACCCAAGGCAAGAATTTAGAGGACATCCTATTAATAAGTAACAGTTTTTCTTTTCTTTCTCGGATGATTCTCTCGCCTTTCATTGTAGGTTTATTTGTTGAATTAGCTTTTGTTTCTTTGATTCTTTTACATTTTTAGTTTCGTGATGTCAACATTTACAACACCGATTTATTAATCGAAAGAGAGAAAGTTACAATTTTGTGTTAAAGTTTCCTATATTCTTTAAACATTCAATATAGTGTGACCTCAAGGTCTCACAGGTTCGTGAGTAGTTGAAATCATATGGAGCCGTGTGGTAACTGTAAAAGCAGAGCAGAAAATCAGAATTGGAAGTGATAACAGTTGCAGAAGCAAGGAGAGAAAGAGACAAGAAAGTTATATTAAATTTATGAATCACAGTCTTGTCTTTGTCTACAAAGTCTTTGTCTACAAAGTCTTTGTCTTGTCAAATCACTCACTTCGATTCTCTATTTGGAAACGGAAGCCATTATCAAATCAAGTTGTAGATCCAACTTCATTGCAGCATATATCATTATCATGATCCAATCCACACATTAGTACATCACATATGGGGTTGGAGAGAGAGAGGAAGGAAAAGGGGAAGAGAACTCTTACAAGTTCAGACATAAAAGCTGAAAAGAAACAAAAAAGAGAAAAAGGATTGGGAGATTGTGACAGTTGAGAGTTGAGTCTAGAAACCCATTCAAGTCCTCGAGTGGCTTTTCATGAAGAAACAGAAAGAGAAAAAGAATTTGAGATTGAAAAGTGCTAAAGATGATAAGAAGGACGATGTACACAACACACGTTTCTACGCTTTAATGGACACTCGTTCTTTGCTATTAACCAATGGATTCATTCACTTTGAGAATTTTTTTGACATGATTCATATTTTGTACTCTTAACTTGTTTGATAAATCTTTTTTTTTTATTGGGGTCAAAATGCAATTGTGATTCTAAAAATCTTGACGTATCTACTGACTCTGCAGCTCTAAACTCTGCTAAATTTCAAAGATTCTATTGTGGGCCACATTTTCTTGAGCAATGATTTGTCAGCAATTTTGGATTTTATAGTCTCTTTAAACATGATTTTTTTTTTCTTTCTTTCCCAAGAGTTGATTTGCTCATATTTTCATGGAACTCCATTCTTCACTTCTTTAAAAACAGAAGAAAATTCTTATTATTCATGTACGACATCAGTATTTTCATTCATTTCTTTGTTAAATGTATAAATATTTATAAAGCAATTAACATTTTAAATATACATATCTATAGCTATTTAAGCATATAAAAACATAGAATAATTTGATGAAATCATAGCAAAAGACTAGTAGACAAAAATAAAATGGTTTTATTCAATAAAAATGTCATTATCGATGGTTAGTAATAAAATGGAGTATGGATGAGATAACTGAGGCAAAGGCCACATGGAATGTTCTCCTTTATGTGTCCCATTGCTGCTCATTTTATTTATCTCTATTAACTATTTTGTTTCGACATGTTATTAAACAAACCTCAACTCATTCAACCATTTCACCTTCTCATATAGTAAGTCCAAACAAAACAATATCATATTTAATAATTGACAACAAAACATACTGTTTTAGATAATATTAGGTAAGAGTTTCAATGTCTACATATGCTGATATATTAGCACAAAACACTAAAATATATATCATGATTTCATTTTTACAATCTTGTTTATATATCTCAATGTATTGTGGTAACTCAAAATGTACAGACCAAAGTTGGTGGTACTTTAGTCTTGCCTGTACGTGTGAGCTGCTACAACGATCTCTTTTTATGTTTTTCAACAGCTAGTTAATATGGGAGTGGGCAACACAAGTGGTTGTTACGAACGAACAAGGAACAAGATCAGCTGTCCAAAGGAAAAAAAAAAATATATATATATATATATATAATATACTATTTGAGAATGTTGGACTTGGAAATGATGAGTTGTAAAGTGATGGCATGAAAATATCATTTAATTCAAACATTTAAAGTAGTCAATGAAATATACATTTCATCTCCCTATTCAATTAGTTGTATCAATCAAAATAATGAGTTTGGAAGTAAATGATTCTGCCACATTTGGAAAATGAGTTCTCTACTTGCACGTTATCATAACAGAAAATAAAACAATTACTCCATATGTAAAAAAATAAATGTAAAAGTAACTTAAATCGCGTTTTCCCAAAGTTTTCTTGAAAAAGATGTGGTGAATTTGAACATTTCTTGATTTTTACATAAAGATGATAGTAGTACTATATGACTTCTACTGTTACTTGTAAAGTTTTCGAAAGTATGGAACATATCGAGATAATCAATTTTTTGTATAATAAATAAGGTTTCATGTGATTAAATAAAGAATTAGATGTATGTATGTATGTATATTGTTGTATTATACAATCTATGATAGAGATGTACGTACGTGGATGGATCATGAGTTGTGTCAGAGCATTGTCTTATGTCAATTTTTTGAATTGGAACCTTCTTACGAGGACCCAACATTCAATTAACACTTTTCAATAAACTTTATGCTACACACAAAGCTATTATTTAATGACTAAATTACTGATTATTCTGTTTTAATACTCAATAATTAAAGAGATGTCTTTGCAAGCACATAAACTAAACTTAGTTATGAGATCAATGTATAAAACGACAATTGGAGCCATAAAGTAATCTTAGTTATCAGATCCCCAATACTCGCCCTTTATTACACCAACACATTAATATTAATTTTCCTTTTTTTTGTCACTAAGACATTAATTTTTAAATTTAATTGTTTCTTTTTTAAAATAATAGTAGTAATTTATAACAAATTAAAATACGAAAATAAAAGAATTGTGCTTCCTCGCGCCCGTGCATTCTTAATATTTAAGTCCGAAAATTCGCAATTTGTTTTTTTTTAAAAAATTTCTTCCTACCTGCCAATTCTTTTTCTATGCCTAATACTCGACTAAATTAAATGTGGGCCAAACTGTTATAAAACAAAACTAGACCGGCCAAAACTGTTATAAAACAAAAGTTAAAGGACCAAAAACTATAATTTTTAAACAATGCTGGAAGCGGAGGCACGGTGGGACCAAGCGAGCCACCTCGAAATCACCGCCGTGGCTTGTCGTTGTCTCGGCTCTCCTCCCCATCTCCTCCGTCTCTCAATGCTTGTTAACTCCGATACACTTCTCCCGTTTATTACGTCTCTCCTATCCTCCGCAGCTAACTTCCGGCAATCACTAAGTATCATCTCCGACCTTAGGTAAAGAAGATCCGACGGTCTCACTTCGCTCCATCTCTGATCCTCTCGATTTCCACCGGAGATTATTATCCGGTGCTCGAATCTACTTTCAAAGCTTTCCTGATTCGAAATCAACAACAATCCGTCTTTTCTCTGTAACAAATTAACGGCTACGGATTCCGATAGCTCCTCGCCGGAGTCGATTTTGAGAGAGCTATCGAGCGATCTCCTAAACGACATCGGATTAGACTTAGACGATAAAGCCGTTCTAATCTCGTTGATTCGACTGCCACGTTCTCCAGCTGAAGAATGCCGACCGGAGATCCGAGTAACCGGATCTAACCGGGTTAAACCGGGAGTATTAATACAGTTTGATTCTTCTTGACAAGTAGAGAAACGAAGCTCGAACCAGGAGTTACAATCACCGATCAAGAGAATATCTTCCGGGTCGACCCGGTAACGACAAAGCGGGCAAGTAGAGTGAGCATCAAGCCACGTGTCAACACATTCCACGTGGAAGGCGTGTTTACATTTCGGCAATAACCTGAGAACTTCCGTTGGTTCGAACCGAGCTAAACAAACGGCGCATTCTAGCCCTTCTTTGTGACCACTCAATGCACCAAACCGGAAAACCGGTAAAGATTCAATCACAGACCGATCTATACCGGAATTTTTCCTTCCTCCTCCACCACCATAATTATATCCTCCTCCGTATCTCGAGATCGCAAAACGCTGCGGATGATTAACGTTAACGTTGTCGTTTCGTCGTTTACAGTGTTTGACGTAAAGAAGAAGCAAGAAAGTGAGAGAGAAAACTGCAGTGAGAACAGCGATAACGACGGCGATTCCGGGCATGAAAGAGGAAGTTAAACTATGCCGTTGCGGTGGAGACGGCGGAGGAAGTGGCGGCGAAGTATTTGTAGCTGTTATAACAACTGCTGTGTAATTATAACGGTTATTGTTAGCGAGTGATACATTGAGATAGAGAGAAAGAAGAGAGAAGAGAAGTGGTAAGGAAGAAGAATCCATGGCTAAAGACTTCTGATTGAAAGAGAAGGTCTTTCGACTTAAAAATGTTTTATTTATCTTTTTTTCTTTTTAAGTGCCTGAAAATAAGGGAGACACTTTTCTGAGTGTGAGTTAGAGAGAGAAGAAGAAGAGGTGATTTTAAAAAGGAAAGAAAACAAAGTGAATAAAGACAAAGAGGATGCATTAAAAACATGAGACTACTCTTTCATCTTTCATGCCTTAAATTGATTTTAGGACTTAACCAACCATTTTTTTTTATTTTATTATGGAAAATAATAATGATATTTAATTCAATATAGGCTATAGTTAGATACTAGTTAGTAGGGAGGTTGATTTCATGCAGTGTAATTGCAGTGACTGCATGTGTTTAACTAGCTACTTCTATTTCTAATTGAGATCAAAATGTCAGAGCTATATTGAAAGTTAGAAAAGTTTTCAGTTTCAGATGTGTATAATATATATGGAATATTGCAGCTTTTTTTATGAGTAGCTACAGAGACGATGATCAGAGCCTTTACTATACATATATAGATCATCAACGCATGTATTCCAAATATTAGCAATACTCTATTTAGGATTAAGTTTCTTTTGAAATGTTAACATAACATTCTTGTCATGTTTATTCTGTGTTTCTTAGGATATGCACTCAAGATTTAACTGTTCATACAAAACCCCCCCAACAATTTCTTGTGTGTAGAAGCTCAACTTTTCGGTCACACTTTCAAGTCATAACAACAACGTTTTGAAGACAAGATTCTTAGTTTTAGGAGTTCCCATAAACTGTAAGTGAAACAAAACTTGTGACTTACTGTATCTTATCTACTTGATCTGTTGCATGTAAAGCCTCCTAGGAGTAAATTTCCAACTAGGTGGGTCTATAGAGTTTCTGTTCGAACTCACTCTTTCTGTTTAAAAAAAAAACCCAAGTCTTCGAATCATATTAGTTTTTTCAGGATGTTGTTTGTAATTTTATGTTACGTCATTCGTCCAAAGGAAAATACATAATCGATAACATTAAAGTAAAAGAAAGAAGGTTCAGGGCAGTAAGGATTTGAGAGCTAGAACTAGCTATGTAAATCTTAAGGACCAAATTGCATTATTTGTTTTGTATCTGGATTAATAATACGTTACGGCTCCTATTTATTATTTGGTCGGCATCATTTAAAGCAAATCTTTATTGCTATACTCATTATGCTAATTGATACTCACCTAAGTATTTTTGATTGGAACAATAATCACATCTTGGATTTTTTTCATTAATTATATTCAATTCCTTATCTATAAATATTTGTTGACTAAAGGAGGTTTATTAGAGGTATGATTTTAATAGATTTAGAAATCCATGTAAAATTATGTGTTATTGGATCATTAATTTTAAAATTCTAATCAAAATCACCCTTTATTGGTTATATTATTTTAAATCCTAATTAAAATTACTCTTTATTAGTTTTATCATTTATAAATCTTAATTAAAATTACTCATTATTCAAGGATTTGAGTATATATTTATATTTTTTAATGGATTTGAGTGAATTTGATTGTGGATTTCGCTTTTAAAATACAAATACTTTACTAAATACTTATTATTTTGAGTTGGATTTACAAAATCCACTGATTTTAAAATCAAAGAATTTACATAGATTTATAATAAACCCCCTAAAAAATATCTAAACCGAGTTAATAAGAACCGGTCTAATTGATTGGATCATGATGAGTTGTGCCCATATAATTCGGCCCAGCCCATCAATTCTAAAAAAACAAACTTGTAACTCCGCACAGTGCGGCGCAAACGCGAAAACAAAAAAAAGCAGAGAAAGCGAGGAAAAATCGCGATCGGCTTCTTCAACCATACCCGTCACAGTGTCGCCCAGTCAATCGCTGTCGCGTTTCTTTCAGCAGATTCTCCGGTAACGTTTTTCTGTAGCGAATTATCGCCGGTAAGATCTCCTAACCATTATCGTAAATTCTTCAATTTTCCGATTACTCGAATTAGGGTTTCGTGCAAATTCTCCATTTTGGCGTTCGGTTAGCGGGATTTCGAAGTGGACAAAGTTTTGGGTCGCAAAATCATATATTTGCGTCTGCGTTCTATGGTTCAATGTCTCGTCGCATTATGAATTAACCATCCACAGACTTCGTACCACATCATCATCTTTGAAGCTGTTAGAACTCTTGATCTATTTGGACTTCAGTTGTTGATATAATTTAAGTTCAATTTCTAGAATTGTTCAGTTAATGTTTATGCAAATGAATGATAATGTAAATTTTGTGAATTCTCAATGTCTGTCTCTATGTGTTTTCGTTCTGTTGTAATGTTATTGAAGACATGAGCACTTATGTAAATGTATCTTTTTTCATGTTAGGAATTGGAGAAAAGAAGTTGAAAAATGAGACCAAAAGCTGTGTGGGAGCCTGATTACCACAGAGTATTTGTGGATTTATGTGTTGAGCAAACGATGTTAGGGAATAAACCTGGGACACATTTTTCGAAAGAAGGTTGGAGAAATATATTGAAATCATTTCAAGAGAAGACAGGCGTGATGTACGATAGAATGCAGCTTAAAAACCATTGGGATACAATGAGTAGGCAGTGGAAAACATGGCGTAGACTCGTTCAAACTAGTTATATGAATTGGGATCCTGAGACCAATACGTTTGGTGCGAGTGATGAACAATGGGTGAACTATTTACAGGTTACAAATCAAACCTTTTGTTACATTTTTTGATGAGGTAACGTTTGGTGTTCCTTAAGGCTAAAAAGGTGATTGCTTTTGCTATAGGAGAATCCTGATGCAGGGCAGTATCGGTTGAGTGTTCCGCAAGATCTCATGAAGCTTGAGATTATCTTTGCGTGTAGTAATGTAGAGGTCAAAGATGACGAAGTTTCGGGTGTAAGGAAGAGGCGAGGAAGTTTTTACAAAGAAATTGATGAAGACAACCAAAGCATGTGTAGTTCATCTAATCCTCAAACAAAAGGATATTGGTCTCCATCTACACATGAGCTGTTTCTAGATCTGTTGGTTCAAGAGACTATTAAAGGAAACAGACCTGACACACATTTTAACAAGGAAGGCTGGAAGACGATACTTGAGACAATTAATGATACAACAGGCCTTGGATATACAAGAGCGCAGCTGAAAAACCACTGGGATTGCACTAGGAAAGCTTGGAAGATCTGGTGTCAACTCGTTGGAGCAAGTAACATGAAATGGGATCCTGAAACTCGTAGTTTCGGTGCAACAGAAGAGGAATGGCGAATCTATATTCGGGTATGATAATGCTCGTTGTCTAATTTTGATCCTTCTTCCATTGGACTTCATTTTGAGAAAAGCTTTTCTCTTTGGTTTATCACAGGAAAACCCAAGAGCAGGGCAGTTCCGCCACAAGGAAGTTCCTCATGGTGATAAACTAGCAATCATTTTCAATGGAGTAATAGAACCTGGAGAGACATACACTCCTCCTTTGCGAAAGAAGCTCCTCCACAATCGTTCTGAGTCACCACAATGGCATGACCAAACTCCATTATCAAACCTGCACATAGATGAAGCGGCCACTTCCAGACTAAACGGTGGTTATGCAGAGTCTCAGTTGCAAGAAGATCAGATAGATAGCGAAACTGCTGAACCGTTGGATGTAGTGAAGTTCATGAGTGAGGGTATGTTGCAGGAAAGTCCGGTATGCGTTGGGATTGAATCAGCGAAGCTGATGTACAGTATTGGAGAATGTATTAAAAGTCTGGACGCAATGAAAGAGGTGGAAGAAGGGAGTGAGCTCTACTTGTTTGCATTAGATCTGTTCTTGAAGAGAGAGTATAGAGAGATCTTCTTAGAGCTGAAGAAGCCCAGTTTGAGAATCGCATGGCTGCAAAGACTTCATTCTGCTTCGCTTTCTATTACTTCAACATAGCTTCGGTCTGATTTCTACCCAAAAGAATCCTTATTTCTTAGTTCTATATAGACAGGTCTAGATCATGTCGATGAACAAAACATGAATCGCCAAATTCTACGTGCTTATTATATGCCATTTTTTTCAATAGATACCTTCTTGAAAAGATCTAAAGACATAGAATTTACTTGTCAGTCATTGAGGGGAAGATATTTCCTGTCTTTCAGGTTTTGTCTTTCGTTTTTGAGTAATTGACAAACCAATAGAGTAACTCAAACGAAAGAAGAAGCCACCGACAATGGAGTGTAGAAAAAGAGCCTTTTGAGAGTTGATTAATATCTTTTTGAATACAAAAGCTAATAAAGCTAGTGACGACAAAAAACGATACCAAAGAATCTTTCTTTAATAATTACAGATTTAAAGATTGAAAAACCACGCGCCAGGTAGGGGTCGAACCTACGGCCTTCTGCTTAGGAAACAGACGCTCTATCCACTGAGCTACAGGCGCTTTTTATTTGTTATTTACTAATAAAATTAAACTAGAGAAATTTATCCAGAATATACTATTTCGAAACATATTTGTATGGAATATACCCCACTATATTTCCTTCTAAAAATGTTTATTTTCTTACTTGAAAAGACAACAAAGCCCATGCTCAAAACAGACTAATTTCCAATTTTTCTTTGTTTCTCTTTCCAATTCTGTTTGGATTCCCAAGACAAACTTATTTCAAGAATATAATTTCGCCTACACAAAATTTTTCTTCAATTTTATTTCCTTTATTTTTATTTTATATATGTTCATAATATTCGTGCTGCTCAACATTCTGGACACGGAGTGATGTTATCGTGAACATCGGCGTCGTACCCGATGTTAACGCGGTGATGAAAAAGAAATGTCTGGATGATTAACTAACCAAAAATCGTGATGTTAACGTGCACATCACAATTTTTGTCGAAGACATCACACACCACACTCGTGGACATGGACAAAATAATGATAATGGTTTGTAATTTAGCTGGACACGGAGTGATGATAACGTGTACATGGACCTAATGAATTGTAGTTTACCTGGAGTAATGTTATCATGGACATTAAGGATGTACACGATGTTAACGTGGACATAGACAAGAAATGTCTTGCCGATGAACTAACCAACAATCGTGACGTTAACGTGGACATGGACAAGTAAAGTCGAAGACATCACACACAACACTCGTGGACATGGACAAAATAGTGATAATTGATTGTGGTGTTAACCGTTGACACGGAGCGATAATGGTTTGTAATTTAGCTGGACACGGAGTGATGATAACGTGTACATGAACGATTAACTAATGGATCATAATTTAGATGGAGTGATGTTATCGTGGACATTAAGGACGTACACAATATAAACGTGGACATAAACAAGAAATGTCTGGACGATTAACTAACTAATAATCTTGATATTAACGTGGACATAGACAAGAAATGTACAAATGATTAACTAACTAGCAATCATGCTAATAACTTGGACATGAAAAAGAAATGTTTGGACGATTACCTAACGTGGACGGCCACGTGATGTTAACGTGGACATGGACAAGAAGAGACGAAACCATCACACACAACACTCGTGGACATGGACAAAATTTGTATAATTGATTGTAGTTTTAACCGTAGACATAGAGCGATAATGGATTATAATTTACCTGACCAGATGTTATTGTGGACATTAAGAACGTACACGATGTTAACGTGGACATATGCAAGAAATGTCTTGACGATTAACTAACTAACAATCGCCATGTTAACATGGACATGGACAATAAAGGTGTGGTTAGTTAACTAACTAACAATCATGATCTTAACATGGACATGGACAACAAATATCTTGCCGATGACCTAACCAACAATCGTGATTTTAACGTGGACATGGACATCACACACCACATCCGTGGACATGGACAAAATAATGAGAATTTATTGTGGTGTTAACCGCATACACGAAGTGATAATGTATTGTAATTTAGCTGGACACGCAGTGATGATAACGTATACATGAACGATTAACTAACCAACAATCGTGATGTTAACGTGGACATGGGCAAGAAAAGACGAAACATCACACACAATACTTGTGGACATAGACAAAATTTATATAATTTATTATGGTGTTAACCGTAGACACAGAGCGATAATAGGTTGCACTGCCACCACTTTCTCTGGTTCGGGGAATGGATTGCAGTTCAGGCGAGTTATTATAGCAAACTCTCTCAGTGAGAATCACATCAGGCGACCCTAAAACAAATACCAAATTTCATGTTTCTTCTGCGTCAATAGTGAACGACATAGGATATTGTGGAAAGTCTTCCAGATAACGAACATCTCTATATCGGCATGTTAAACAAGTGCCCAAATGACGATTCTCTCAAGTATTCAAACTCGTTGGTCCCTTCAAAGACTTCAGCAATGTCAAGCAGATACTCTAGCTTTGAGTATGCCTTGATTCACCTGTCTCCTGAGTATCTTCCTTCTGCTAAGAGCCGTGGTGGAAGCATATCAGGATCAACAAGTGCTCTTTTGTCTGTCGTTCCCTTTGATTTTTTCTTACTAGCCATTGTTCACCTGCCAATTTAACCCATCACCAATTACATATTAAACTCCATGTCCTCTGCCTCTAACACTTATAAAACCCAAATTTCCAAACCCAAATTCTATGTCTTGATTTTTCTAGGTTTTTTCCCAACACCAAAACGCTTTATCAAACCAGACTTTACAAACAAATGTTGTTTACGGACAAATGTTGTTTACGGACAACTTATCAACAATAGACAAACCCTAAATAGTGGACCAAAACTCTATAAAATCAAAACGAAAAACCAAAGATTGAACTAAATTAGGCTATCACCAAATACCTATTAAAGTCTATGTCCTCTGGTTCTCACCCTTCTAAAACCCAACTCCAATTCGAAAATCAATTGTAATTTACAAACCCCAAATCGCGATCTCCTAGGTTTTGTTCAAAACCAAAACGATTTATAAACCCGAGTAAGGGACAAATTAATTTAGGGACAAAATTATCAACAAAGGACAAACCCTAAACAGTGGACCAAAACCTAGAAAATTAAAACAAAAACGCTAGCAGCCACAAGGTACGAAATAGTACATTCAAATCGCCGGAGTTAAAATACCGAGATTCACAATCGTTGTATTATTAATCCACCTTATTTTTCTTCGACCACCTACTTTATCGCACACCTTCTGTCTTCCTTCTCTCTTTCTTTTCTATTCTTTGGCTCTAGTCTTTTTGTGATAAAGCGAATTTTTTTTTCCCTCTTAAAAATCAGATACGTCATGACTGTCCTACTTGCTCACAATAAATTAAGCAGTTCTAATTGTAACTGAACTGTCTCACACCTAAGGGTGTATGCGTCATTTCGCCATTCAAAAGAGACACACGGAATAAACTTTAAATCAGAAAATATTCTGAATAATTATGAAAATATAATGGGCACGTTGGAGTAAATTCCATTAAACTAACACTAATATCAATTGTTCTTCGCCTAATTCGTCGCTTTATACATCGTCGCCGACGGCGGCTTATAAACATTATAATAGTTTCTTACAAATACAATTTGTTTCGTCTTAAATTGGTAACATTAAAAAATTTTAAAAATAGTGTTTCACTAAGTTCTAACTATTAGCTTGGATATTTTTTTTAAGGAAATATTTGTAAAAAGTAGAACCAAAACTCATTTGAGTAAAATTAAGTTATCTTGTTATTTTAATTATTTAAGACAAAACCTACTTATCATTACATGCAATCTGTCATTTAAAAAACGAATAACTTTGATGTGTTGTCGATTTATATTAGACAAAAACTACCTAACAAAAAAAAAAAAAAATCCATGAATTCTAGTGGTTATCAAAACCCATGAAGAAGATGAAATGCTGGCCTAGTAAGGATTTTTAATATAAATTTATTATTATCAAAAATAATATGAGTCAATTCAATTGTATAGGTCATTGTGAAGAATCCTCTTTAGAATAAAATGAAGGCAAGTAGGGAAGTGGAGTTGTTCTATTGCTTAAAACTTTACATTCTCTTTTTCTGTCTCTATAATACAAACCACACTTACCTTCTTCTTCTTCCTCTCAGCTTCTCTTTCTCCACTGTTTCACCATTTGAGTTTTGCTTCTTTTGTTTTCCTCTGACGACCCACTTTTGCAGATACTCTCAAGATTCTTCTAAATTTATTTATTTTAGATTCTTCAATTTATGCTTAAGTCTCTCATCAAATCAGGTTCTTTGGTTCCATCACTAGTCTATTTGTTTATATTCCCTTCTTTGATTCCTATTTATCATTAGATCTTATAAAAAGCTTTACTCTTTCACTAAACCCACAAATCAAGCTTCAAGCTTCCAAAGATTTGAGAATTAAGTAGCTAGTACTTTATAGGTCTTATTAATAACTTTTCTTTCGTAGACTTTAACGATGGAGACTCTGCATCCACTACTTTCGCACGTGCCAACTTCTGACCACCGGTTCGTAGTTCAAGAGATGATGATCTTGCAAAGCTCAAGCTGGACTAAAGAAGAGAACAATAAGTTTGAACGAGCACTCGCTGTCTACGCTGATGACACGCCTGACCGTTGGTTCAAAATTGCAGCTATGATCCCTGGCAAGACTATTTCAGATGTCATGAGGCAATACTCTAAGCTTGAAGAAGATCTCTTCGATATCGAAGCAGGACTTGTCCCGATCCCTGGTTATCGCTCACCTACTCCATGTGGATTTGATCAGTTCGTGAGTCCGCGTGACTTTGATGCGTATCGTAAACTGCCTAGTGGAGCCAGAGGATTTGATCAAGAGCGTAAGAAAGGAGTTCCATGGACGGAGGAAGAACACAGGTGAAGATACTCTTCAAGCTCTGTAATAATTGTTACACAAGTCTCTTTTCCATACTTTTCTTGAGTTGCAAGTCACTCCTCTATCCTCTTTGTTTGCTAATGCTTTGTTTTTCTTTTTTAATTGTTCTCTGCAGACGATTCTTGTTAGGACTTCTCAAATATGGTAAAGGAGATTGGAGAAACATATCGAGGAACTTTGTGGGATCAAAAACACCAACTCAAGTTGCAAGCCATGCCCAAAAGTACTACCAGAGACAGCTCTCCGGAGCCAAAGACAAACGCCGACCTAGCATTCATGACATCACCACCGTCAATCTTCTCAACGCCAATCTCAGCCGTCCATCGTCTGATCATGGTTTCTTACTCTCACCCCAGGCCGAACCGAAACAAGGGTTCACCGACAGGGATAATGCAGAGGAGGGAGTGATGTTTCTTGGTCAGAATCTTTCCTCCGTCTTGTCTCCCTACGATCCTTCCGTTAGGTTCGCCGCAGCAAATATTTACGGTGAAGGAGGTTACTCTATCATAAGATCGTGAAACTCAAAAGCGAGAATCGTTGAATCCCAAAATTGTAATTATTGAACTATGTTTTTATGGTTAAACTTAAAAGGTTATAATACATGATCAGATGAATGTGACCATGTGAATGTGTTTATGTTTTGTTTTTTGTTTATGGAATAAACATACTTTAGCTTGTGTATATGTTCTTGTCTTTTTTGCTAAAAATGATAATAGTGAAAAAGATCAATGGGTCGAGTTATTGATGTGAGATGGGTTCAGAAAAAAAAAAGGGGTTCAAGTTATAACCCAGAAATGAGTATGCTCCTATCCACCGAAAAATGGAATGACTGACTATCGGAAACGAAATAATCCTTTATTTTGTCCAATCATTTATCCCAAAAATTTCTACGAAATCTTTTGATAACATGGATTCCTATTTCTCAATCGTATTCGTTTTTTTTGTTCCGTTTTCGACCCTGTCTATATTTCTATGATGTAGAGAAACTCTTTAACACTCGGTCATTACTTGCAACTCTTTAACACTCGGTCATTACTTGCAACTCTTTAACACTCGGTCATTTTCTTTGACAGTTTTGACTTCAAACCCAAAACATTTAATTAATATATTAACAATTCTTTCTCTATAGTAGCCGACATCTAAATGAAAAGTGTATACATTAAGCTTAACGAGCAAAAAAAAAAAAATCTTTGATCAAATGGTTATAATAAATCAGGATTTAGAGGTTTGGTTATAGATCAGATTTTATGAGAGGAGAGGAGGCTTTGTGTGTAAACAAAGCTGACCACTAACTCATAAACAGTATATAAATAAGAAGCTGAGTCTGCATTCCACTTTCGGCCTAAAGAATCACATTCTTTTTACATATTTACACTAACTCTTTGCTTCCTCCAAATTGCTTAATTAGTTTTTAAATCGTTAAGGGTGTCCTTAGATTTTTTTTATTATTCTTATTAGCAAACAAATATATAGCAGTTTGATTTTTACAAGTGGAACATTTGTATAAGCTGTTTTATTAAAGTCTTTTTTGTTATAGTTATTTTAAATAAAGAACTAACATATATATAATGTGGAAGAATTACTTTTCTCTTTTAAATTGGAAGACTATATCGTTGATAATGCTTTACAACATGTTTCACTTCTTGATCTTTCACAATATATTTTTTTAAATTGTATGAATATGATGTCATCAAACTATTATCATTTCTATTCTATTTGAATTGTTTTATAAATTAAATGTTATGTGATTTTTTTTACAAAACATAGTGATTTAGGAAATTACTAAGAATAAAATCATGAACGCATCGTAAAAAGATACTTATTTTTACGAATATAAAGAGAAGAGATATTGAATCATATATATAATTATTAAATGATTTGAAAACTTTAAGTTTTCCAATCAAAACAATTGAGAATAAAAAGAAAAGATATTCTGAAGTATTTAACTTTCCGACCATAGCCAAAAGCCTCTCACTTTCTTACGAAGAACAGTAAGTAAATTATGTCAAATTATTTGTTTTATTGAATAATAGTGAATAACAATAGTATATACTACTATTTAGTCACTTCAAGAGAATCAAAATTCTATTCATTTTTCATGCGTGAATAAAACCCTAAAACCCTAAGACCTCGTCCATGGTAGGATTCTTCATTTGAGATTTTAAAGTAGTAAAATATTATTATTTTTATAAGAAATTTATTTTTTATTTAAATTTTATTTTTTAGAAAAATTGTTCATTTTACAGTTTTTTATTTGAGAAACTCAGGTTCTTCATTTGATTTATGGAGAACCCCATCACCCTTCTCTTTCTTACTTTTCTAATTTTTTTCTTTTTTTAATCCTAACTACCTCAATTAAAAACCTCTATTCAGGACCAATCCGAAATAATTTGATGTCTAAAGCAATTTTGAAAAATTGATGTCCTAATTTTTTGATTATGATTAGAATCAAATAATCAAAATTTTGAATTTCTCCATCACATATATTAGAGTTTGGCACAAGTATTTTGGTTCAAACATGTTAAGTTTGTAAACAATCCCTAAAACTAATCTAATACCTCGTTTATGGGGAAAAAATATAAGAGTTTGTAACCAACATAAATCTTGAAATAAAAACCAACTACAATTATTAATGAAATAAGAATCTGTTAATTGAAAAAAAAAAAGGAAATATTAAAGAAGAGAGAGAAGAGGCATTGAAAAAAGAATAAAAGGATATATAGGAGCCTCAATCTTGGAAGATGAAGCATATTTTTCACTATGCTTAACCACAAAATGTTTGCCAAAATGATGCCCCAAAATTTGTTTATAAATTATGATGCCTAAAATCCTTATTTGTTGGGCTTTAGATCAGGGTCGGACTGCTCTATTGGAGGTGCTCTAAGATACTATTAGCTACTTAAATAATTTAGGTCGGTTGAAGTTGATAATATTCTTCCACCACTTATATATATATTTCTCTAACTTTGATGACATATATATATCTCATGTCAAAAGTAATATATATACGTATAAAACGAATTGGATTTGTTCTTTCGTGGCTCCATTTTGATGAGGCGTTTGAATTAAAACCATTGATAGTCGTATATATTATTAAAAAATTTGGATCATAAAATGAGAAATATTCATTGTTTTGAGACCTTTATAGATGGTCAATTTACCAACACAATATAGTTCATAAATAAATCAGTTTGGTTATAATTCGTCACCTTGTTCTTGGTCACCACCTCAATGGGCATGCTTACGTTACGAGGCAAACAATCAATTTTACATTTCTCGATATTGACCAGTATTATATATTATATCTACACATTTATATTTATATATGGTTATGACTCTTTAATTAGAGTATAGTTTATACTTAATAAGGAGTAGCAGAATAATACAAATTAGATAAAGAGGATATATATGTTCAAAAAAGCATAATTGGTATCAAAGCACGTTCTTGTTTTAGTGTTCTGTCGTTCCTTATCATCAAATATCTTTTTTTCAAGGAGCTTACGCCATTTATTAACTTTATCTTTCTCAAAATATCACTTTAAATTTAGTTGTTGCTTCTTTTCTATTATAAGAAAAGCTCAAGTCTTCCTCTTTACATCTACCAATATGCAAATTGTTAACTTCCTTTACAAACAAGTTGCTAATTCACATCCTAGTTGCAGCATCAATGCCTCTAACCAGAAATTTCATATTGGGTTCACATGCATATTAGGCTTCGATACAGAGAATTATGATTTGTTATGTAAGATGAACTAGTTTGGGTCCACGAATTGAAAAGAGTAAAAAGACTTCTAAGAATTTAAATATGATAAAGACCCTTTGTGGAGATTTCGACACATTGACGTGAAACATTGTATCATCTCAAAACCCCTTGAAAAAGGCCTAAGCCTAACGAACTTAGAATGATAAAAACGAAAAGACTCTTTTGGTACATTCTGAATTAGAACAATAGAGAGAAATCAACACTCGGAGAGAGAGCTGAACTCAAACTAAACTCCTTCGTCCCTCCTCCCTCTGACTTGTCTCTTCTTTTGGGGGAAAAGAACACACAACAGCCGCCTTCATCGCTGAGGCAATGATGACTAACAAGTAAATTATGAGATCCGCGTTTAGCTGGTGGCTGGTATGGCCACAGGCTTTGAGTCCTCTGCTTTTTCATGTTCCTTGTTCAGCAACTGAAACATAGCATCCCAAGATTACGTTCACAAAAAAACCACTTTCAATCAAACTTCAGCCCAAATTATTGCCTTCCTAAGACATAAGAGAGCGAGAGAGTTAAGATCTAACCTTGTTGTTGATCAAGTTGTGGAGCGCAATTACACTTCGAATGAGGGATGATAGATATATAACGAGCATCATGTCATTTGTTTTCACTGCACATTATCAAAACAGTAAGACTGATGAAGCAAATGATTTATGAAAGCAGCCCGATCATAACATAACTGACGGCAGAAACTCACCTGAGAAAGCCTTGACCAATTCGTTCACATTCAAGTTAGGAAGCAAGTTGAAAACGTCCTACGGATTTTAAGACGAATATGTCGTTAGATGAATTCCATCAACAGCAGTGACACTGAAAATATGTAGAATCAGAAAACTAAATGTAAATATGTAAATTCTAACCTGCAGATGGTACAAAATCTCATGGTTTAGAGGGAGCTTTCCTTCAATTACAAGGTCAAGATAACTCCGGATCTCCCGAAGACGAGCATCCAGGCCCTTCAGAGCAGTTAGTTTTGCAGTGACCTGGTGTAAATAAAAAATACACGTTATATACATCCTTGAGCAGAAACTATCATGTTCATAAAATAATCTTTGCAAGAACATCAATACAAATCCTACAAGGCACCCATCATGACTTCAGCAGACATTGAAAGTTATGACAATGAAGCGTTAAAGTATTGTTAGACAAAAACCTCAGTCGCCAGGGTACTGATTGTTGTGTCTTTCACATCCCTTAACAAATGTTCCACACCTGTACAAGAACGAGAATGAAGCAGGTTAAGTGTAAGACCTTCCTCAGAAGCAATCATTAAATCAAGATGATCAAACCATTAAAGAATTTGTTTTTCCCTTTTGGACATACCGATTTCCTCGACTTCATGAGCAGCAATTTCTGTAGACACATGAACGAAGACTTTCTGGCTTTTCTGAGTAGCATTCTGAAGAGGCAGAGAAGTATTTAATCAGCATGATTACATAAAGGAAACAACTGTACAAAATAGAGAAGATTTGGAAGGGTATGCATCTTACCTCCTTGACCTCCTCCACTGCATAGTAAGCTTTTGTGGGGATTCCGAGTTCTTTAGGCTGGACGTCAATAATGACCAACACTGGATTTGGAACATAGCTGCAGCACCAGAAGTAAAGTGAAGTTTAATTGGAAATGAAATAGAAACTTCAAAGGAAAGTAAAGTGGGAAAGAAAAACGGAATTCTGCCTAAACGAATGCTTTATCCTAACTGAACGGACCAGCAATATCCTCAATCCATCTCCAATGTCAACAGAGCATAAGACAATGGTCAATAAATTGCTATCTGGATAATTAAGCTGGAAACTAACCCATTGAACAACGCATGAACGTCCAAATCATTCTCTCGAAGTTTAGGGCCTGTACTGTACCAACCTACAACATGCTCCTTAGCTGGAAAGCAAATAGTTCTTGTTAAAAGCAGGGTTTTTACAGTGTAATAAACGATCTAAGCCTCAACTTCCAAAGAAATACCATTAATTCTCTTGAACATGTGGAACATTGACTCATGGTAGTTGTGATCAAGAAACCAAATACTTGGGTCTTTGTCATCCTCCTCAAAGGGCACTACAAACCAAGATACCAAATGTTAAACGAATTCATATGTAAGTAATAAAAGAGGGCTCTAAAGACAGCGTCCAAAGATAAATCGCCTCTGTAAACTAAAATGCAACTAAACCTCCAAAAAATCAGCCAAAAATCATCTCTTTCTTTTTATCCCAAATAGAATTGGACATTACAAGAAATAAGAGTAAAACCGAGAGCTAGACTGAATCCAAAACCCTAGCGAAAAAGTGAGTTAAGTGAAATACACATCAAACAGTATTACCTAATCAACTCTTGTGCTCAATTGTGCAACATAACTTTACTGAACAACTACAAAAACCCTAAATTGGTGCTCTAAATCTACGTCTCCTATAAACCCAGATACGAATAATCCCTCTAAAATGAACAAAGGCACCGAATTCCAGTATAAAAGAGACCTCAACAGAATCTGAGATCTGAGAAGATCAGGAGGTCAGATCGAAGACAATGAACAAGAAGAAAGGAAAATTAAAAGGCACACCTGCGTAGCTGTTGGTGACATCAACGATACCACGGGAGCTGCTACCGAGAAGAACGCCAACGACGCGCTTGCGAGAATCCTTAGCGACGCGATTGTAATGGTCGACAATACTAAGCAAGACGAGTGGATGAACGACCACTTTCTCGATCGTCCTTGCTGATATCTGTTGCGTCTTAATCACATCCATGTTTGGAGAATCAACCTTCGCAAGTTTAAAAGTAATATGATTTCTCCTGGGGAAGATTTAATAAACACTGAGCTTTCGATCTCGTTTTTTGCTCGCCTCGCCGGAGCTTGAGTTTGCTTCTTCTCCAGGAAAACTACCCTCTTTGCACTAATGCTGCTTCTATTCTCCTAGTCTTCTTATTTCCAATAATGGGCCTATGCTTTGTTAAGCCCAATAAGAAGGGCCTGGTGACGTTATTTCGTAGCCCAGTAAGTTTCGTTAAACTCGAGCCCAACAAAACCGATAGTCTGCTTGAAAAACCTATCAGTATACTCATAAGGTGATAGAAATTAATAAATTACCAATCATGGTTCTTATTTCTTAAATCATTTATTTAAACCAATTAATGAATTATTGAACACTTTACCTTTTTGTTTGTTGGTTGAAATAATGTAAAATTAAAGTTGTGAACAATGTAGCACGGAATCTTCTAGGATGATGCGCTTCTCACTTTGGAATCGGAAGCGCACTGAATCTCTCGAAATCGCTTTGGAATCGCGATTCCAAAAATGAAGTATTTGGAAGCGCGTTGGAAGCATACAATTCCGAATTAGAAACATTTTGGAATCTCGAAATTGTTTATATCATGTTAAAATCTAAAAAAAAATAAACAAGCTAATAACTAATCTTTTGGTTTCTAATTTGTTACGATGTTTAATTTAACTCAATTTTTATAAAAAATATTAAAATTTAAATAATAAAAGACTTTGAAAGTTATTTTTATTTTAAAGTGAGTTATAATATTTAAATTATAAAGTGGATTTGTTATTTTAAAAGTTTATTTTAATATGATTTTATGTCAAGTAATTTATGATATATATGTATATATATATATACACACATGCTTTCAAAATGTACCCGTTTCCTTAATTTTTTCAAAAAGTTTGATTTCATACTTCTAAATGCTTCTACTTCCGCGTACCTGCTTCTTTTGATTCCATGCTGCTTAGGTTGTGAATACTTTTGAAAGGATAAATGTGATAGAAAGTACTGCCATCGTTAATGTCTTCTTCTTTTTTGCAATCATCGGAATATTTTATTACAATCAAATTGTAGATATTTATTGCATGGATAATACTACAGAACACAAAACAAGTGCAAAGTAAAAGATTACTTTTCTGATCATTTTTTGTTTCTTAGTTAAAATTCTAATGAGACTGATGTTAATATCAGGTCTAAACATATAACTCGAGTATGCATAGACCAAAATCTAGCTACATAGTCTAAATATTAAACCCATTTATAGAAAGCTTAATCGGAGATCCAACGGCGGATGTTCCATTTCAGCTCCACATGATGAGTAAGTTGAAAACGCCGTCGTATTGACTCTTTCTCGTGTATATTCGTTGTGGCTCGCAACAGTTACGTTTGCTCTCACTATCTCAACCTTCGATAATGGAAATAGCTGCAAAGTCTCCATCACTTTCTCTTCTTCAAGCATATCTAAAAACAAAAACTAAAACACATTACTATATTGTAATAATTACGTGATCAAACATTTGTAATAAGAGATCTTGATTAACCTTTAAGTGGTGGACGTGGTTTCTCTCGATGAGGACATGAAAGGTTTTGGCCTTGACGATGATCAAAATCAACGGTGGAGATTTTACGACGCTTTTGTCTTTCTCTTGCTTTATGGTTTTGGAACCAATAGAAGACGTTCTTGCTTTCAATCTTACCATAGAAACTTAGCTCCGTAGAGATCTTTTGAATCTGATCGGTGCTTGGTGTTCGTAGCCCGGCCTTGAACAGATCCGTCAAAAGCTTCACTTGCTCCACCGTCGGATTCCACCGTCCACACTTTGTCCCCGTTCCTCCTCCTCCGTTATTGTTATTATTACCTAAACCTCTAGCTTTAATATTTGAGAATCCTCCCAACGACATTCTTAAGTCTAACTCGATCTGCTAGCTAGCTTTAAGAAGAGAGTTTTTTAGTGTTTAAGTTAGGGTTTATGATATGAATATATGTGTAAGATGGACTTTGTGATGTGAATGGACCAGATAGTCAGGTTTGAATATATAGATAGATTGGTGGGTTTGTTTTTTGAACTTTTTAGGAAATGTTTTTGATAACATAATTAATAAATTAAGTAAAATGTGTCTGCGTTTTGAAATTTGTGTCGTTTAATTAGTGTTGTGTAGTAGGATATAAAGGTAAGAAGAAACCAAACAGAATCAGTGTGTTTGTTTATTACGAAATGCATGCTTTTGTTTTTGGGATTTGGGGGAGACTGAATTTTCTGAGATTTTGATCGTTTTTGTTTATCCAATTTTATTAGCTAGGGTTCTGTGCTACGTATACACGTAACTGTGTTATTTATTACTAGTAATTATATACTGAATTTGGTTATTGAGCTTGTGGGGTTGAGTAAAGTTTGATTTCTTCTTCTGTTGCAGATTTAAGCATAGGGGACATAGTAGCGTGTGATCAGTTAATTGTACGATAATTAAAGATTTAGCCGCAATAGTTAAATTAATAATTATAGTATTGTGTGAACATATACTTAAAGGTCGATGAATTAACGGGAAATTTTCCACAAAAGATGTGACTTTATAAAGTAGTTTGGTCGGCAAATGGTGATTAAAAAACTTAAGTGGAACCCTTTTCCAAACTTAAATATATATTAATATCAATAACTCAGCCTGTTTTATAATAATATACTTTTCTTAAAAATGATATTCAAATTAAGTGTTGTTCGAACGTAAAACTATGCACATACATGGTTGTTTTTGGCATAGAGATTATAATTATATTAATTTTGAATATAGTGTACGTGAGAGTATATTATGATTTTGAGGAAGACATGCACGAGACTCTAGCAAAGACTAAAAGATCCAAAGAATAAAATGACAATTCGAATAAACCAAACATTGTTTTTATAAACAAGACTCCCTCTGCTACACAACATACTAATACTTACAAACTCTAGCTATATATTTTATCACAATTTCACCAATTTAATGAAATATAAATGAGAAGATCGATTCGGCCTCAAAGTCAAACTTGACATTGGCCCTTTGTTACTTGGATTCATCTACAAAGTAACTATTAGATAGACTAATTTTATGTTTTACTTACATATCACACTCAAACTATTTCTGAAACCTCTCATTAAAAAAAAATGTTTGAAGTGAAAAATCATATATAAACATATTATCAAACGTTATATTAAAGCATAATGAGGCATACTAACATACCTCATTATAACCCAAAAACATAATACATACAAATACATATACATATATATATCATTTTAATTTAAGTGAATATATTCTTTGATTTATATAATTAATATATGTGTAGTAATTTGAGAGGGAGTGTGTTGTTGAAGTAGTCAAGAAAGTGGAAGGTGGTCTCACATTGTAATGCCCACTTACATGCAATTCCCAATGATGTTCCATGCACCCTTTAATTTAATATACTCATTAATCTATTTCTTAACTCTTTTTAATAAGATTATATAAGAAATAAAGCCTCATTCGACATAACTTTGGCTACTAGTTCTTGGCAAAGGGTGATTTAGCTCTAACTCCTAGGTCAATGTCGTTTATCTAATTTTCACTTGATCATCAATAGTCTTAAGACACCAAATCTTATAAGAAGATAAGTACTACATTACAATTAACATTTTTAAAACTTTTTTTTATATGTACTACTACTACATGTCAAGCAAGTGGTCTTACTATATTTGTTTTCATATTAGCACTACTAAAATAATACTAAAACATGTGCAATCGATTTTTTATTTATTTTGCTTTTGTGATATAAATCGTATATTTCCATAATTACATATCAACATTTGCACCAAGAAAAGTGGCATAGAAATATTATCTGAATTAAAAAAACAAGTGAAGTATTATTCGTAAATAGAAAGATAAAATAAAAGTAAAAATGAAAAATCGGGAAACAAGGGCACGAAATTGTGGCACGCTTAAAATGTAGAGAGGACCCCCTACGCTTCACTAAGCTTCCGAAGCTTCCTTTATTTTCATCTCCTTCTTCCTCCTTCCACGTTTTGTCGCCGATCCATCCAACATTACCTCAAAAACCTTTAATTCTATTTTTATTATTAACTAAGTGACTTTATAAAATTTTTAGTTTAATTATTTTAAAATTTATTTTATCTTATATATTAGTAATAAGTCTTTTAATAATTGATATGAGATTAAAACACCAAAAAAATAAAATTCAATGTGTGAAAAATGAATTTTTATAAACCAAAATTTCTAAGACATAAAATAAAAAAACATCATATATATGAAAATAATATATAGATAATTCATTTCATTAACCTTACATTTAACAAACAATATTATACATATGACTATGCTTTTGAAACTTTTTTCTAGGCATTAAAATATTATTGGTGTAATCTTTTGGCAATAGATATGATAAATATTTTACATTGATTTTTTTTTCATTAACATGTGAATTCTAATATTTAGTAGAAAATAGAAAACAGAATTCAAATCTTTTAAAAAAAGTTTGTATTGATTTTATTTTTATAAGCATATGAATGTAACGCAAAAACATAAACAAATGTTTGACTATTTTGTATATATTTTTTGAACCATTAATGTAGAGTTTCTCTTCTACATAATTAATTTCATGTTATTTGAATAAAATTTAAAAATTTCGACAAAACAATTTTTTTTAAAAGCATAAAAAATTTACTTCTACACATAAGTTTATACTAACCTATTTATCGACCAAAATCATCTCAATTGATTAAAATAATCTTCATAGTCTCATAATTTGTACATTAGTTTTGTAGTGATCTAAAGCTAGATTTATTTCTCCAGTAAAAACAAATGGATTAGTTAAATTCTTAACAGTCGAAATTACAAAACGAAACAAAAATAAACGAAAGATTGTGTGAAAACAAAAACAGCAAATTAAGAAATATTTGTGGTGAAGGAGAAATTTATGATGGATTAAGAATTATTTATATTTCTTTTATATAGTGTTCAGTTATTATGAATTATTAAAAAATTACTATAATTATTAAAAAATTATAGATTATGATAACTATGAAATATATGTAATTATCTTTAACTCATTAAAAATTAAATAAATAAAAATAGTATTAACTCAAAACAAACAAAAAACAAAATTTTCTTATCTAATTTTTGGATAATTTTTAAATTTAAGAGATTAAAAAAAATCACTTCTCTAATAATAAAATTCGATAAGTTTTTAAATTTACCATTAAACTCTTTTTATANTTAAAAATATCAAGTATAATCTTTAAATAAATTTAAATTATTTATTGAATATATTCATGAATAATTTTTTATACTAAGCTCTTCGACGACCAAAACCATCTCAATTGATTTGAATGATCTTCATAGTCTCATAATTTTCACCATAATTTTGTAGCAATCTAATACTTGATTGATTTCTCTTATGAAAATAAATAGAATAAATAAGTTCTTCACGGTCGACATGGTAAAAGAAAGAAAAATAAACAAAGTACTCTGTAACGAAAGAAAAACTGCAAGTTTAATAAATTTTTGTAGAGAACGAGAGTTTACGATGGTTTGAGAATTAATTATGTTTGTTTTATGTAGAAAATGATATAATATTTAAATAGGAATATGATTTATTGAAGATTATGATAAGTATGCAATATTTGTAATTATCTTTGTCCCATTAAAATTTAAAATAATATTAAATCAAAACAAATATTTTATTAACTAATTTTTAGATAATTTTAAAATTTAAGCGAACATTATATCTCTTTAAAAATAAAAAATAAGTCAAAATAAAAAATATTAAATTTAATTAAGAATTTATTTTATATAAATGTATATTTCCTATTTTGTATGTATTTTATCTAATTATCTATATTATAAAAAATAAGAAATTTTATATATTATTACAGAAATGATTTTAAAAAAATCCTATTTGTCAACATTACATTCAATTTTAGCATGGTTGATTACAAAGTTGCCCTTAACATTAAAATTACAAATTTGTCCATAATATTAGATTTAATCATATTTTTTTATAATGTAGATAATTACATAGTTGATTACAAACTAAATATTAAAATTTAGTTTACTTTTATATTTAATATTAAGAGTAACTTTATAATCAATCATGCTAAAATTGAATGTGGTGTTGACACGTATGATTCTTTTTAAAAATCACTTTTTTAATAATATATAATAATTACATAGTTGATTACAAACTAAATATTAAAATTTAATTTACTTTTATATTTAATGTTAAGGGTAACTTAATAATCAAACATGCTAAAATTGAATGTGATATTGATACATAAGATTTTTTTTTAATTCACTTTTCTGATAATATATAAGATTTTTTCAATAATTTTGATCAATAAATCCCTCATCCATAATTTAATTTTTTCAAACTTTAGTTCTCATGAGTCATGATTTTGGGTTTGGGCCCAAGTTAAAATTGACTAATGTTTGCCAGGTTACGTCTCTCGATTTCCAAATATTAAAACGAGACACGACGGTTCGTTTTGGAATAAACAAAGACTAAAACAACAAGATGTTTAATGTTAAAACATTATAACGGAGCTCAACATCTGAGGAAATTCATCAAGCTTGGCCGGTGATTTTGATCCAATTCTAACCCTCCGATGGGCTCAACGTTTAGGGATCGGACGTCGGAGTTTCATTCAGTATCCCAAACGTTGAAAAAGATCGGAGCAATCCCGTCTGTTCATAAAGCTGAAGATGATCCAGCAACCTCAAAGCCATCACCACCGGAGTCTTCAAGATCCGAATTTAATAAGAAAGCTTCCCGGATTGGGTTAGGTATCCACGAAACATCTCAGAAGATCGCCAGGCTCGCCAAATGTACGGTTCACTATCAGATCTTTGTCGTCGTTTCTTATTTCTTTTCTCTGGCATTAGGATTTCGTTCTGGATTTGATTAGCAGCTGAGCAAAAACACGAGAAAATGTTGGGTACTTGATCTGCGCAGAGGAATTAAGCTTTGTGAATTTTAGATTCTAATAAGATTCAGATAGCTGTCTTGTAGTAAACGCTTAACGTGGCCCTCTGTTTTTAGGCATTTAGCTTGAAGCAAGAAATCATGCTCAGAAGATGGAAACTTCTATGTTGCTTGTTGTGGAAGTCATTTGTGTTTTACATGAATCGAACGAAACATGTACCTGAACTTGAAACCATTTTAAAGACGTTACTGTGATTGCAATTGAAGACAGCCTTATTTCTTCTGACATGTATTAGTTTTTGTTTACCTGAAACTGTTGATGAATCGCAGTGGCAAAACAATCGTCGATTTTCAATGACCGGACTGTGGAAATACAGGAGTTAACTGTGTTGATCAGGAATGACATCACGGGGCTGAATATGGCTCTCTCTGATCTGCAAACTCTTCAGAACATGGAGATCGCTGATGGGAACTATTCACAGGACAAAGTTGGTCACTACACTGCTGTTTGTGATGACTTGAAAACCAGACTTATGGGAGCTACAAAGCAACTCCAAGATGTTCTAACTACGAGATCAGAGGTTGGATTTATAGATTTTGTCAACTTCTTGTTGATTTGTATCTACCTATCATCCTACATTGGGGAGAGTACCTATTGAGAAATGTCTTGTCTTCCTGCAGAACATGAAGGCTCATGAAAACCGGAAACAACTCTTTTCCACAAAAAATGCAGTAGTAGATAATCCGTCTCAGAATAATGCAAAATCTGTACCTGAGCCTCCTCCTTGGTCAAGTTCATCAAATCCTTCCGGGAATTTACAACAACCACTGTGAGTTTTGTTTTTCAAACTACTTCCTAAATAACAGTTACTCCCAACTAAATAGGTTTGGTTTCCTGTAATCGGCCAGATTGCCGCCAATGAATAGTGGAGCTCCTGCAGGTAGCCAGCTCAGGTATGTCCTAATTTCCATAACTAATAACTTTTGATTGTATTCGTGTTCTATTATGCTTATTTGGTCAAATCATGTATAAAACATATGGTGTTTTGTTTGCGCAATGACAAAACAGACGCAGATCTGCGATAGAGAATGTTCCTTCGCAACAAATGGAGATGTCCATGTTACAACAAACAGTACCAAGGCAGGAGAATTATGGCCAAAGTCGTGCTAATGCGCTTCACAGTGTGGAATCAACAATAACAGAGCTCAGTGGAATATTCACGCATCTAGCTACAATGGTCACACAACAGGGAGAGCTAGCAATCAGGTTTCTTTAACGTTCTTACCAACAACCTGACATATTCTAAGTTGCAGGAAACAGTGTCTATAAAACCTGTTATTTTTATGAAACAGAATTGATGACAATATGGATGAATCATTAGTCAACGTAGAAGGAGCACGCAGCGCTCTTCTGCAGCATCTCACTCGTATTTCATCAAATAGATGGCTCATGATCAAGATCTTTGCTGTAATCATCTTGTTCCTCATTGTTTTCCTCTTCTTTGTGGCTTGAAGCAAAAAAATTTCAGTCCTTGTTCCTAGTGTATCAAATCCATAGCTCGACTCTATACATGTTATAAGCTTGCAAACTTCAAGGGCTCCTTTTTTTGTGTGGATAGTTGGTTGTCAAAAGATTTCAATTTTTCTGTAAGATTCAATTGGATTTTAGCAGGATACTTAATGTAACAGCATTTAACTTTTACAAAACTACACATGGAAGCAAAATCAAGTATCATTCCGAATGAGATATAATCACACATAATATGTTTCATACTAAACATCTTAATGAGCAGAGTAATCGACGTATATGAATATGAGTTTGGGACTTAGGAATCAAACTCTGAAGCATCAACAAAATGCTCAGAAGTTAGCCAGTACCATCTATGTCTGAAAATATAATCCAAGCCAAGTCACTTGGAATGATTTATGCAGCAGCTGTATCAAACCTCCGCATCATGTCGCAATGTGGCGTTTCGCGGATGAAACCCCATTGTTTTCTCTGAAGCTCAAGCTGACAATTCTGACTCAGTATAGACAAATAATCTCTGTCAACTAGCTCTTCAACCCTTTGTCTCTCCAGGCTATTGATTGGGTATTCTTGCTCGAACTTGGCTGATCTCACAAAGTAATTGACGCCCTTATGCGTTGTAAATTTGTGCTCGTAATTGTACGAAGGAGAGAGTGAGTAGATTGGTTGAGAAGAAGGCAAGAAGTTGAGGAGTAGTATGAACAGAACAGGAAGTATTTGGAGGAGTACACGAGGATTGAACCCTGTATCAGAGGCTTGATTAGCTGTTCTTCCGGCATTGAAATTGAATGATCGGAAATGTGTAGTAGCAGGAGCCATTCCTCCACCGAAAAAGCTTCTGAAAATCTCATCAGCATCAAATTCATCGTCGTAGAAGCCGTTGAATCCGTTGTTTCTTCTCGCAGCTCGGCGTGGTTGATAAGCAGGCTCATCGGAGCCACTGACGTCGTATTTTCTCCTAGTGTCTTCCTTGCTTAAACACTGAAACGCCTTAGAGACGGATTTGAAAGCT
>WJSH01000747.1:42511-52652 GCA_009757365.2 Lepidium campestre | reverse complement strand
CTGAACAGGTATTTTTCAATCCAAGAATCTCATAGTAATCCTTCTTCGACTTTATCTCCCTCACGATCGCTCGTTGTTCTTCAGTGAAAGACGCAGACGGTGATGACGATCCAGCAGCGGAAGAAGAAGATCCACGTTGACGAAGAGAAGGTCGATCCGACGGCTTAGACGAGTCATTAGCGGCAGATCCAGACGAATCCTCCGCCGCTGGTTGATCCAATTTCTTCTTGAGATCCGAAACAAGGTCGTCGATCGGAAGACTTGGATCAAGACGGCGAGCTTTCTCCAGAAATTTCAAAGCGCGAGAACGATTTCCTGCCTCCATAGCATCCTTTCCGATTTTCAGGCATTTCAACGCGTCATCTTTGTTACCATCCATTGTTTTCCCGATGAGAAGATCGGGATTCGAAACACCAGAGGAGGATTTCTATCACCGATTGGAGTTCACCTGAGATGTGACGATATTTCGAAACAACCGAAGACTGAAAATATCGCTGCTAGGGCTGTCTCTTTCCACAGAGCTTTCTCAACCAAAAGAACATGCGTGACGTTTTCATATATATAAAAGAAAACATCGTGCCGTCCATATATATAAAACGTCGCAAGGCGTTATCACAAGTCGTTTGAGATATTAAGATAAGGACTTCATGTCGGTGAAATTGATGAAAAACGACAAGGCGTTATTCTTGGAAAGAGCTCCTCCAACGGATAAATGAAAGATCCTCTCGCCTCCAGCGATAAGAGCCACGAGGACACACAATCTCAAAATCGTACAACTCTCTTGAAGAAACATAATTACAAATTTCTTTACTTTTGTTCAACATGGGATCAGGATTTTGATCGGAGAACTTAAAAGTCCCAACTTTACGAATTTTTTGTTGGTCGCCTTCTTAAGACATGAATCTCTCGGCTAGTTTTCGCGGCAATTTCGGCGTCTTGTCACAATGCAGCTCATGTTGTAGTCTTCCGTTTCAACCTTTTGTAGCTACTTCGAGTCTCAATTTTGGGGAAACGGGAACATCTCGAAGGACGAAGAATCTGAAGCTTGAAAGGTTTCAAATTTGTTCATCTTCTTCTTTTGTTAATTTGTGAGCTCACTACTACTTTGTCTACTTTGAACTTAGAATTTTCAGAAAGAGAAAGACTTTTGTTAGAGTCTCAGAGACGCAAACGGAACCAGAAGGCAATAATGATGAGGTATTTGTTTTGGTATCAATGTAGATTCTTCTTCCAGAGACTATGATTCTGACCCAGGTTGCGGATAATATTTCTTGGTTTATTAGAGTGATTACGTAATTGGGATTTTCCGATTGATAATCAGTACTGGTGGTAATATCCGTGTCTGAGTTCGTAGCTTCTTCTTCGCAGGAAAATGATAAAGAAGGCAAAGAGATTTCAGCAGGTGATCCTCCTACACAAATTCCTACTGAGTTGAATTCACAGTCAACAGTTGCGAATGAAGCGCTGGGTAATGAGGAGGAAAACAAACCTCAATTAAGTTTTCAGGTATTGTTGTCTTCTTACTCAGAAACTACTGCATCTATGGTGAAATTAAAGCTCAGTTTATATTGTTTTGTTTCCAGACTAGTAGCTAATCTGGTTAGTGAAACTTCAAAGTAATTGAATTGGATTTATCTGAAAACATTGCTTAGTTATTCTAGATGGCTTATTACTTGACCCCGCTGTATTCTAATTCTCCTCTTATGTGTCTAATATACCGGAATTCTATAAAAGAAAATTTAAATATCAACCATTGTCTATATAGTTTCTCGGTTTTGTTTCTGAATGTGTTGTACTCTACTGCATTTGAAATAGGACGGTGATAAATTAGAAGTTAGCAGCGGTTCTCCTCTTCCTGGTTTAAATGTAAGTATTATCAACAATATTATTTACAACAACAATCGCAAAATCCTCTCTGTTTTTTATCTTTGATAAAAAGTTGTTGTGAACAGCCAGTACAATTGGATGAGTCTATGAGGCTCCCTAAAGAAACTATTGATATTCTTATGGGCCAAGTATTTGGGTTTGACACCTTCTTCGTAACAAGCCAAGAACCATATGAGGTGAGTCTGTGAGAAACTCATTAGTTTTTTTTCAAAGGTTATCATCAACTTTTCTTTCAAACATAAAACGAAACACAATTTGAGGTTCTGAAAGTTCTCTTACTCTGGATCTCTTTGACGTTCTTGGGACAATGTTGGTAGGGTGGGGTTTTGTTCAAAGGAAATCTAAGAGGCCAGCCTGCTAAAAGTTACGAGAAGATAAAGACAAGAATGGAGGTAGCAATTCTACTTTTTGGGTTTTCTTTCTTAGCGAAGATGGTTGACAAAGACCTATTGTGACGAAGATATACTGTAATAGTATATTGCTCATCAATCTGCAGAATAAATTTGGTGAGCGCTACAAGCTTTTCCTCCTCTCCAATCCTGAGGATGATAAACCTGTGGCTGTTGTTGTTCCAAGAAGGTCCTTAGAACCCGAGACAACAGGTATCTTACTACATGTTTGCCTGTTATATGGATCTCTCTCAGATTTTTAAAGCTGGAACCTACATACAATTGCAGCTGTTCCTGAATGGTTTGCTGCTGGTTCTTTTGGATTGGTGACATTGTTTACTCTGTTTCTCCGTAATGTGCCCGCCTTGCAATCAGACTTACTGTAAGAACATCTTTAATCATGTTTTCTCCGGAATGTTATGGTCCCAAATCATCAAACTGAATAAACCTTTTCCTCTCATCTATGGATTTAATTGCAGATCGGCATTTGACAAACTTGAACTATTGAAAGATGGGTTACCGGGAGCTCTTGTCACTGCTCTTGTCCTTGGAGTACATGAATTGGGACACATCTTAGTGGCAAATAACTTAGGGATAAAGCTTGGTGTTCCATTCTTTGTCCCAAGTTGGCAGGTGAAGATGCAATGCTCTCTTTCAAAGATCGGAATCTCCTTTTAGCTAGAATTTCGTTTTTAGACATTTGATGAACATGTTTTAGATGGCAGATAGGCTCTTTCGGTGCTATAACGAGAATAAAAAATATCGTACCCAAGCGAGAAGATCTTTTGAAGGTTGCAGCTGCAGGACCTCTGGCTGGCTTTTCTCTAGGCTTGATTCTGTTTCTTGTAGGGTTATTTGTGCCTCCTAGTGACGGCATTGGCGTTGTAGTTGACGCATCAGTGTTTCACGAGTCCTTCCTCGTTGGTGGCATTGGTAAGCTTTAGCTCTTAATCTATTATGATAGTGTGAAGGATAATGCTAAGAGTGTTAATTAATGTTTAAGCATTTTCCTGTTTTGGTTTTATAGCAAAGCTCCTACTTGGTGATGTACTCAAAGATGGAAGTTCAATATCCCTGAACCCACTTGTAATATGGGCATGGGCTGGACTTCTCATCAATGGTATTAACAGCATCCCTGCAGGGGAGCTCGATGGAGGCAAAATAGCTTTCTCCATCTGGGGTCGAAAGGTAACTATAAACCGAACTTAAAAACTTTCCATACGAGATTTATTGGGTAGTAATCAGAATTATATGTTTCCAAATGATTTCAGGCAGCGACACGGCTCACAGGTGCTTCCATAGCACTTCTGGGGTTATCTGCGTTGTTCAGTGATGTGGCATTCTACTGGGTGGTTCTGATATTCTTCTTGCAGCGTGGACCGATAGCGCCGCTAGCTGAAGAAATCACGGAGCCTGATGATAAGTATGTGTCTCTAGGAATCTTGGTTCTGTTCCTCTCCTTACTTGTGTGTTTGCCTTACCCATTTGCTTTCACTGGTGATGAAGCCATGATGATTGGCTTGTGAAGTGACTCACTATTATTATTACACAGCTCAACAACAAACAAGAGATATACAAGTTATAACATTTTGTTTTGTTCTCTTTTAAGTTATGTTCTATTTTTACATCTCGTGTTATATTTTTGTTACTGTTTCTATCTTTTTACTCTCATGGATCAGTTTTAGATACAAACCAAATTTCTCTTCAAAATTAATCTAAGATTTTTTTCTATTTTTGGAAAAACAGAATGGACCAACAATATTAATGTAAAGTAGTATTATAATAAATTAGACATGTAACAAAGTTGACAATATAAACAACGTTATGTACTATATTCTTTAAAAACATTCAAAGTTTTCTAATCTTCTATATAATAAAAAGATAGCATTTTAGAAAAATAATTTTAACTATCATATGGTATATTATAAACAATGTCACTAAAAATTAGTTAAAAGTTTAGAATTACTAAAAGTTTAATTTTATCATTTTAATCTTCATATCTTATTTATGACACTTTCTACCAATTAAGGTAATTTATTTATTACAATATCATTTTCATTCCTAAAATAACATATTGATTACGTTCCATCATTAACTCATAATCAATATTATATTTATAAGATTATTTTTCTAAATCTCTTTAATTAAAATATTTATTATTATAAAATATTAATCATAAAAAAATAAAACGAAATATTGTTACAAAATATATTAAATTATTATCTTAATGTATTAATTTTATTTTTATTATGTTAAATTTTTAATAAATTAAAATAATTTTTTTAATAAATCTTAGTATAACGAAAATTTACATTATTATTTTTAACTATAAAACTAAAATTTGTATTGTATATAATATTTAAGAATAATTCAAACTTTTAAATTTATAGAATATATAGGAATAATTTAATTTTGGCTTCTATTAATCCATTAACCCTTCAAATAAATTCAAAATAACATTTCAAAAACAATATAACGCATGAAAAATTGATATATGACTTATAAAAAATAAAAATAAGATATATTTCATAATATTAAGAAAAATATATAATTAATAAATAATTATATAAGTTATATTATACATGTAAATGATTATCTTGATTAACGCGAGTCAAAAATATATGTATATTGCACACGAGTCATCATCTATTATATAATAAATTACAAATTTATTTTTACTAGGTTAAATACATATAAATTTAATATACATTTTCATATACAAATCAAATCATACGATAAGAAAAAGATAATAAATATCATAAATCAATATAAATAACTATATATGTATACTTTCACATATAAATATATTCAAAAAATATATTCCATGCACGGGAAATCCTCTAGTACATTATAAAAAAGAAAATGATTAGGAGAAAAGTATTAGTACGTATAATAGAAAGAAAATAATATTAATGAGATTGGAAGGTAATAAGCAAAGAAAGAAGAAAAGCACATGCTTTTCATGTGGATGTGATTTAATTTTGGTTGGTAACGTCTAAAGCAACCATCCTATTTACATAGTCTTATCGTGATTTCTATTCAAGAAAAAGTCAATGTTTCTACATTGGTAATATTATATAATTGACTGAAGAAATCAAATACATCACTTTACTTTATATATTAGTAATAGAGTTAAAAGACTGCTATTGTGCATGTTACCAATTAGAGTTGTTATATTTTGTGAAAACTGAAAAACGTATCTTTATGATCGTCTTCTTATAGCAAAAACAAAAACAAAAAGATTTTTTAACTAGATTTGGAGTTTTGACTTCTGAGAAAGACAGTTCACTTTTGATGGAAGTTGATTTCATTCAACTAACAAAAAAAACCATAAAAAAAGATAAGACAATGAACTAAATTAAATTGTTGTTCTTAAATAATAAATATTTAATTTCAGATATAAATCTTAGAGTCATAATTAGGGCTTTAATTGTTTTTTTTGTTAGGACCAACCAAGTGTTAAGATTTATAAAAAGCATAATTTTAGGTAACGTATGTTTTTATTTTTCCTAGTTTTATGCAAAAACAAATCCAATTTTTCACTTCCAACGATCCACTTCTATAGAGTACTTTAGAGGCGTGCACGTGACTTTGTGAAACAATGCAGGTGAGGGGTATTATAGTAAATACGTTATAAGTCGTATGGTCATCTTTATAAATATGGCATTCCCTGATTTTTTACTTCATTCGCCACTTTGAATAGAATATTCAGAGATAAATTACTCTTTTAGCCGTCATCTCTGAATCTTCTTCGATCTTTAACATTCCGGCCGTCGCATCCCACCGCCACTGATTTTGTAGCCGTCACCATGTCTTCTTCGATGAATGTGGCAACCATGCAACCTCTTAGTTTCTCTCGCCGCCTTTTCCCTTCTCCCGTTTCTCGCGGACTCGCTTCTTCTGTCACCGTTACTGGACTTTCCGGTAGAAGCTCCACTTACGCGCCCTCTTTCCCTTCGATTAAATGTGTCTCTGTATCGCCTGAAGCTTCAATAGGTGAAGCAATGCTCTTCGTTTAATTTGGATTTCGATTATTTCATGATATCCCGATAAAATGCGGGAAAATGGTTGAACTTAAATTAGGTCTTAGTTTCGCAGTTTTCAAACTCCACTTTCAATTCTCTGTATAGTTTCTATAGAACTTACGGATTTCAACGGGTTACATTTCGAATCTGTCAAATTTTGAGTTTGAATAGGATTGATTGTGAATGCGAATCTTCATGCGTCAAATTACAGTGAATGAGCTTTTAGATAAGTGTAAAAAGCAATCGTGATTCATGTTCTGAATTTGTTCTTGCAGTAAGCGATACAAAAAAGTTGGCAGATGCATCTAAGAGCACAAACCTTATACCAATTTACCGCTGCATATTCTCTGATCAGCTTACTCCAGTACTTGCTTATCGTTGTCTGGTGAAAGAGGATGACCGTGAGGCTCCGAGCTTTCTTTTCGAGTCCGTTGAGCCAGGCTCTCAGATGTCAAGCGTTGTAAGTAGAATCTTTCTTTGTACAGTTCGTTGTATCCTTTTTATATGTTAATATTCCTCATGTTCTAATTGTTCCCTTTGATGTGATTGATCTCAAATAGGGTCGTTATAGCGTTGTTGGGGCTCAACCAGCGATGGAGATCGTGGCAAAGGAGAACAAAGTTATTGTAATGGATCACAAAAACGAAAGCATGACTGAGGAATATGTCGAAGATCCAATGGAGATTCCAAGAAAAATCTCAGAGTCATGGAACCCTGATCCTCAACTAGTTCAGGACCTTCCAGATGCGTTTTGTGGTAAGAGATCTTTCTTGATTGTTTATATAACCTATCACTTTTTAGAATAGTTAACCTATAAAAATGAAGCCCCTGGCATTGTGGACTGGGGAAATGTGACAGAGGTTTGGATGTTTTTGAGTCAACTTATGGCTTTTGTTTGATCTTTCTTGATTGTCTATAACCTATCACGTTTCTGTTGTATTGATATTAGTCAGAATATCCTGCCTCTGACGTGATCTTGTTTGCCTTTCTACCTTTCTGTCCTAAAAGTCTAAAACAGTATTTTTCCAAAACTCTTGAATGTCGCTATCAGATATAAGAAGAGAAGACTTTAGTTTCCTTTCGATGTTTTATCTTTTTCCTTTAGTGGTGTCCCTTAATAAGATTTCTTTATCATGATAGGTGGGTGGGTTGGTTTTTTCTCGTACGACACGGTTCGCTATGTCGAGAAGAGGAAATTGCCATTTTCAAAGGCCCCTGAGGATGATAGAAACTTGCCAGACATGCATCTTGGTCTGTACGACGATGTAGTCGTATTTGATCACGTGGAAAAGGTAAATCCCTTTTTCACCATCCATGTTTTGTGATTAAACCAGGAAATCTCCAAATTTGGTCACTGAGTATTCCTTGTAAATTTTACAGAAAGCATATGTTATTCACTGGATTAGACTAGATGGGAGCATGCCCTATGAGAAGGCATACAGTAATGGAATGGAACATTTGGAGAACTTGGTGGGCAAGTTACACGATATTGAGCCGTAAGTATATCTTCCACTTGATTTTGTGTGTGGGTTTCAGTTTCCGTTAAAACTAATCTGTGAAACTTGTTTTTTCCTGCTATGAATCTCTACAGGCCAAAGTTGGCTGCAGGTAACGTGAATCTTCAGACAAAGCAATTTGGGCCATCTTTGAAAAACTCAAACGTGACATGCGAAGAGTACAAGGAGGCTGTGGTCAAGGCTAAAGAACATATACTTGCTGGAAACATATTCCAGATTGTGCTAAGTCAACGTTTTGAGCGACGAACATTTGCAGATCCCTTTGAAGTTTACAGAGCACTACGAGTTGTAAATCCAAGCCCGTATATGGGTTATTTGCAGGTTGGTAATGGAAATAACTTTTCTCTCAAAAACTTCTCTTTTTGTACTTGTGTGGATAAACCGTTAATGCTGATTTTGTTCTCTTGTATAGGCCAGAGGATGTATTATGGTAGCATCAAGTCCAGAAATTCTCACCAAAGTAAAGCAGGTAAAAGCTTTTTTATATCAAAGTTACATTAATCTTTAGATTATTTATAAAGCTAAGCTTTTTTCCTATTTGAAACAGAACAAGATAGTGAATCGGCCATTAGCAGGAACCAGCAAGAGAGGGAAGAATGAAGCTGAGGATAAGAGACTAGAGAAGGAGCTGCTAGAGAATGAAAAGCAATGTGCTGAGCACATCATGTTGGTCGATCTTGGTCGCAATGATGTTGGAAAGGTTGCAAAATACGGATCAGTGAAAGTAGAAAAGCTAATGAACATAGAACGTTATTCCCATGTTATGCATATAAGCTCTACGGTAAGCTTTTACTTAAATAACCATTGTTGGATCCAATATTCTAAGTCTCGCTTAGTGTGTTCCTAATCGTATTAAGTTCTATGTGTAGGTGACAGGAGAGTTACAAGATGATTTGACTTGCTGGGATACACTACGTGCAGCTTTACCAGTGGGAACGGTTAGTGGTGCACCCAAGGTGAAAGCCATGGAACTAATCGATGAGCTAGAGCCAACAAGGCGTGGACCATACAGTGGCGGTTTTGGTGGAGTTTCGTTCACTGGTGACATGGACATCGCTTTATCCCTTAGGACAATCGTTTTCCCGACAGCATGTCAGTACAATACAATGTATTCTTACAAAGATGCAAACAAACGCCGTGAGTGGGTGGCTTATCTTCAAGCTGGAGCTGGTGTAGTAGCTGATAGTGACCCGGAAGATGAACACCGTGAATGCCAGAACAAAGCCGCTGGTCTTGCTCGAGCCATTGACTTGGCTGAATCGGCCTTTGTTAAAAAATGAATGCGCCGGAGAACACAGTCTTAAGCTTCGAATCATGTGTATAAAACAATTCCAAGCAGAACAAAGCTTTTTCTATTCTTGATTTTCTATTCTTGATTTTCTATTAATGAAGCTATGAATCACTTGACCAGAAACAAAAATAAAAAAGGAACAATAATATTCAAGAAACTATTGTATGTTATCATAATCAACGATCTCGGAATCGGTGAGGGATCTGGAGTTCTGAACAATTGACCGTCCGATCGAATTGATCCAATCTTCTTTCTCTTTCTCTAAATTGGCTATGAAGTACATGGTTCCATCTCTGGTCGATAGCTCGAACGCGTTTTGCTTGTTGAGAATATCCTCTGCTCCTTTAGCAGTTAGGCAGGACGCAACGGGAATAACACCGCGAGGACGTGAGACACGCGTGACGACGGAGTCTTTGAACCAGAAGAGTTTCCCTTGTTTGAGCACGAACCATCGACGTCGCCAAGTCTTGATGTACTCTCCTTGTTTCGTGAGCCAGCCGGTTCGTTCCGGATTAGACCAGAACTCTACACCTCCGTAGTCATCGGCAGCACTCTTGGTACCGAGTACAGCTTGCCACAGACTGGCCATACTCTGATTAAAAATTGAATAGGGTTTGTGGCTGTTCCCTTGGATATTTTAGAAAATATTCTGTGACTTGTGTCCATCTAGTTTAATGTTTCTTTTTATGTTTTGCCCCACAATGTTTTTGATTTTTCACTTTCTTCTCATACTACATTATAATAACAAAATACCCCCCAATTAATTAAAATCATAATTACATTTCTTCCTAATATTTATAGATATGAAGAGTTGACAAAGAATGAAAGAGATAGTAAATGAAGGGAATAATGGATGGGGAGGAAGAGAAGTGCACGTGGGGAGGGCTGACAGAGTGAAAGAGAAAGAGAAAGAGAAGGCCCACACGAGTGGAAAGTGGCAGAACAAAGAGCAAAGCAGATTTCGGACATTGGGAAGTGTAAGAAGAAGAATGAATGCAATGTTAAGATTTTATTTTATTTTTTACAGATTAT
>WJSH01000747.1:12852-37664 GCA_009757365.2 Lepidium campestre | reverse complement strand
TTTTTTTTTTTTTTTTTTTTTTTTTTTATTCTTCTTTTTCATTATATATATATATTCTCTAATATATGTATATGTTTAGGCTCGGGGGAAAGTGGCGGAGGCGTTGACGGTGGTTGTGAGGAAGAGGAGGGAGGAGGAAGAAGCAGGGGGGGAGAGGAAAAAAGATATGTTAGCGGCGTTGCTTGCGGTGGAGGAAGGATTTTCCGATGAAGAGATTGTTGATTTCTTGGTTGCGATACTCGTCGCCGGTTATGAAACAACCTCAACAATCATGACTCTCGCCGTTAAGTTTCTCACTGAGACTCCTTTAGCTCTTGCTCAACTTAAGGTAATTTTTCTATTTTTAAAAACAAATAATAATATGCATAACGAATTACAAAGAAGCCACGTATGAATCAAAATTTAGGTGTTATGTGGTTTGGTTTGATTACGAATGAATCATCGAAATTAGTGTTTTGGAAAAAAGATAATTAATACTTTTTAAAAAAAAGATTGGATCTGTTTAAGTGTTAACTCCATTGCATGCAAACTAATTTATTTTAGGACCACAGGCGCATGTTTTGTTTTTGCTGCTTTAATTGGGTTTGGTTTCTATAGTTGAGAAACTAAAAAAGATTGGACCAACAAAAAGAAATTGATTAGAACTGGTTGATATGTTGTTGTCAATTACTATAAATTTATCATATTTTGTAGTTACGTTTTAAGCTTATTTTCATTATTTAAATATAAATAATGAAATTGGGAAGAAGTGGTTGGGAAATAAATAAATAAAATTTAAGGTGAAAGGGAAATATAGAAAAAAGGTAAGAGACTACAAAATGGGAACAACATAATGATATGTTCATGTTTGCCTCTTATTCTCTTCATCATTTACACTTCACACGGCTGTATTGATTTTATTTTTTGCTTTATAAAACAATATTATTTATTATCATCAATTTTCATTCTTTTAAAAGAGGAAAATGACAGACACATATGACATGGATAAAGGGCTTACGTTAACTCTCTGGTTGTTGTTGTCTCCAATGAACTACTAACTAGTTTACACAACAACTTAGCATCACTACAATCTACTCGGTTCGTACTATTAATTGACTATATATATAATAAATATAGAATTTATGACTTTTTTTTGTTTTTGTTTTTGGTTTAGAATAATGTTTAGAATAATGTTTTGAATATAGCCTTCAATTAGGTATGAACAAATTAAAATACGCGACATTAGCCGGGTTAGTCGTCTGTTAAGTATTTAAATTTTCTTTATTTTATCTATTTTCTTTCCATTATCTAGATTATTCATAATATTAATTCTAAAAAAAAGAAAGACCAAGTATAGTAATTAGTCGGTTAGAACTTTGAAGGTGAAAACTGAAAAGTGTAAAAAGAAAAAAGAAATGAGGGTAAAAGTCAAAGTAGTCATTCTCAAACCTAGACAACATCATTCACATCTGTTTTTAAAATTGATAGTAAAATGTTGTTTGAATATAAGGAGTTACAGTCTCACAGATTTGACTAGTTTTGTCTCCTGAATTGCATACATAATCACACTTTTACCAAACCTCATCTTCCTTTTTTTGATAAGTGTTTGCCAACAACTTCATTTTCCTTTTATCATACTTGTCCGAATATCCCCTAATCATCATTAAATATGTATGTGGTATGTGCAACCGACAAAGCTCAATCCAATTGTATTGGTTCTTAATATTTTGTTTTATTTATTTATTATGTTCTGATGTCACTAGTTTTGTTTTGAGGATTGTATTATACTTTAGTCATTAGTGCGTTGTGTTGCTTATTCCGAATGTAACCAACCGGTTTGAAGACGGTTTACCTAATTAATCTTTGGTTTTAAACCATGTTTCTTTGTATATTGTTGGTTGATTTGGAGTTTGCTTGGTTGTCAAAAAAAACAGGAAGAGCATGAAAGTATTAGGGCAAGGAAGAGTGATTCAGAAAGTCTTGAATGGAGTGATTACAAGTCAATGCCATTCACACAATGTGTAAGTGTAGTTACTTAAAGCTTATTAGTTCTTGTCTTATCCTTTCTCATGTATCCCTCATTTTAATTCAGGTTGTTAACGAGACGTTACGTGTGGCTAACATCATCGGTGGTGTTTTCAGACGGGCAATGACGGATGTTGAGATCAAAGGTAAAAGAATCTAACTTTGAAAAATGAGTGAATCGAAAGTTCTTACAATTTGAAAACTGGTAATAAACATATGCAGGTTATAAAATTCCAAAAGGCTGGAAGGTTTTCTCATCGTTTAGAGCTGTTCATTTAGACCAGGACCACTTCAAAGACGCTCGCACTTTCAACCCTTGGAGGTGGCAGGTTTGATCTTTTAATCCCTTTCATATGGTTTTGAGTCTATCTTCTTTGCATTCTTGATTTTGAGTTATTGAAAGATGCAATTTTGATGACAGAGCAAGTCGGTAACAGCAAACCCTTCTAGTGTTTTCACACCGTTTGGTGGAGGACCAAGGCTATGTCCTGGTTACGAACTGGCTAGGGTTGCAATCTCTCTTTTCCTTCATCGCCTAGTGACCGGCTTCAGGTATTACCTTCATTCACATACAAATATAATAACCCTTTGTTCCTTTTCAGAAAGCTAAGATCAGACTGATTTGTTTTTGTTTATTTCTGAGCAGTTGGGTTCCTGCAGAGCAAGACAAGTTGGTTTTCTTTCCAACTACAAGAATGCAGAAACGTTACCCGATCATCGTGAAGCGTCGTAATGGTGGCTTATCCGCTACTTGAAGAAGAAGAAACCAGAAGATTTTATTTATAGAAGAACAGCATTTTTCAGGATTAACTTCTTCTTTTTGTTCCTTTTGGGTCTAGAGTTGGACAATAAATTTGCCATTACTTTATAAAGCTTTGGCTGCTGTATGTATATATATATATATCAAACTTTTGGTTACCTTAAGTTTGCATATATCTCCTCTGCTTCAATGGTTTCAATATAAGTAGCTTGAGCAACCAACTTTTCTTTGTCTTTTGAGTTGCAAGTTTGCAGAGAATGCCCATTTACAGTACAACAAGGTTAAGTAGTACTGTAGCTTGATTAACAATAAACTAGTGAGAACAATGAGATCTTTAGAACGATGAGTGTTGTTGAGACGAATACCTTTACATACAGTACTTGATTATCTCCAAAAAACAGATACAATAAAGATAAGTATCAAGCCACATGGATTAGGAGTTGACTAAGTGAGAGGAAGATAAGTATGAATAAATGTATCTTTCAACTCTCTTGTGACTTCAGTACCGATTCTACGATCTTGACCTTTTTGGAGTTATCGCTGTTCATGAGGGATAGTTTGGCAAGTGTGGACTGAAGCTGTGACATTTCTGTATCTTGAATGTAGTTTTTCTTTGAATATTGCTTTTTCTGAGTAGCCGCAACGACTCTGCTCTTTGGAGATTTTTGACCCGACTTTCTCACTCTTGCTCTCAGTGTTTCAATGGATGATTGAAGCGCATCTACTTCAACTCCCGCGAATTGATCTGCAATTTCGCATTTGAACCAAAGAAAGTAGATGATGAAATGTGATTCGGTATATCTCTAGAGGACAAAATTGTGTGAGATATATTTGACTTACCAAGCTCCGACTTAAAATCCCGTTCTGCTCTCGTCAGAGGTCTCTTGTGTGTACCAGGCAAGCTACGGAGACGTTGCAAGCGTTGCTCAAGAGAGCCATGTCTTTGAATTGCTTTGTCAATCCTTTTCTCCAGTAAGGATTGGTTCTTCTCGACTTTAGACATTTTCTGATTTGCCTCTGAAAGCCGCTGGTGTTGGTCATCGACTATTCTCTTCACGTTAGGAGCATGATGCTGCAACTCGAAGAAGACCTGCCAAACATACAACAAGATCTCATTCATTATTGATCATGACAAAAGGAGTAGAAAACAGACCGACGCTGTTGTGTTAAGGTTTATATGACTTCTTTTTCACCTTGTGCGCATATTCGACATAGTTTTCATGGAAAAGCTTGACATAGTGATGTAAAATTGATCGGCCTTCTACGGAATTGGCTGGAGTTGAACGCTGGTTAGGTAACGCATGGGGAGCAATTCTTACTTTGGGACCAGCAAGTAGGTCCTTGCTTATGATGCACGGGGAGTCTTGCTCTTTCTTCTCTATTGCGCTGGAGGACTCTGTCTTATCTGTACTGACATGAATTGGAAGCAAGAGATCCCAAGTTTTCATCTCTGCCACAATGCATTCTCCTGAGGATAAGACTGCAATGATCCATGCAGACCCAAACGAATCTGATAGAGGTACAAAGCCCAATAGAGAACATACAGCGGAGTCTTCTTGGCATGTACTTAGCACAGTGTGGACAGACGGCGTTTTGAGAGATTCATCTCTTCCCGTGGCCTGACTTGTGAAGGGAAGAGAGTGTAAGACTGTTGAATCAATGCCACCGTCGTGAAGGGAGTATATTCGTTCTGGCAAAAGGGAGTCAGCGAACAAGGTAACAAGAGAACCACCTTCACGATTTGTGGGTAGAGCCAAATCAACCATCGCCAGCCTTAACAGTGGTGGCGGATGCCCTAACCAAACAGTGTGATCAAGCGGCAGGTTTGAAGTCGCTACTGGAAGCTCACCCACGTTTGACTCACAAATCATTGCAACCCCTTGAATTCTGGCGTGGGAGTTCATGCGAAGACGAGATGAGCTACCAGAGATCCAAACTGGCTGGATTTCATCGACCAGAGCGTCAACCTGTAATTGTCCACCACTCCAGGCAGTTACCAGAATTGAATCTTTGCTGACAAGATTATATAACAGACTCACGGCCCGGCCTTTACATTCTGCTTCCCGAACAGCGAAATCTTCATCTCCTTCACCAACTGATGCTTTATATAAAGGGCCCTGCATACAAGGAAAATATGGGATCAGCACTCCAAGGCAAGCTGTAGATGCACAAAGAACACTTAGGAAAGAGGTATCAGCTTTTTAGCCCCATATGTGTTCCGAATCAAGGCAAGTAGGGTATAAATCTTTGATGAGGGCCACTAGCTAATAAACTACAAACTTTGAACATTGGTGAATCAACTTGATATCTATGATGAGAAGCACTTCAAAATTCTAAAGTAACAAACCCAAAAGAGAGGAGGAATCCTTACCTGTAAAGCCAATGATGCGTCAAGCAAAGCATAAGGATGAGCTTTCGCAACCGTTATATTATCACCTCTAGTTCCTTGTTCAGTCAAATCTGGAAATACAGCTTTCAACCAATCAATTGCCAGACTGGAGTTGCTAACAGCTAACGAGTTGGGTGATTTAACCCCAAACATATTAGCATCATTGTAAATCTCCATTATCGATTCCCATTTGTAAATACTGTTGCAATATACATACGAAGCAACTTGGTCAATCAAAACCGTTAACACGAGACAAGAGAAAGTACTAAAACACCTTCCATGATTTATAAAGGTTTGCCATGAGGGATGATAGTCAGCAAGTGCTTTAGCGGGTACAAACTATAGATATACAAAAGGAAGCATAAGACCCAGCTGAAATTATGATAATCAATCGTTTCTTGTTCAAGATATCACAAAACCAAAAAGAGGTTAGATATTGAACTGTCTTTGGAAGCTCAGCATACAAGATAAAATTTCATTCCATATCCTAATAGAAACGTATCTAAGTATTCTCAGAGAGAAATGGAAAGCAGAAAGAACGATAATTTCCTACCTTCCAAATGGCACAACTGGGCACAGGATATAAATTGAACCATCAGTGAATAATATAAAGACCTGCACAATTTAAGGATACTGTCAAGAACTAATGAGCTATACAGGTAATCCTCACGGCTCTGTTTAACTAGAGAACTGAACTTACAGTAAATCTATCCCACAGATGATCTCCTCCGAAACTGAAATCAGCAGGATAAATTGATGAAGCTGTTCTAGATCTTCCTGGTTCAACAGGCTGTAGATAGTATTCTTGCTCTGGTATCTCAGCATCTGAAGACAAATCGAAAAGTCTAGCAAAAACATTTGTGGCAGCGTGTCAATTGAAATTACCTTTTATAATGAGACATACATGATAGAACCAGGTAGTGACATAGTATGGCATGGCATTGCATGCCAAGAAGTTAAGAATCTACAACCTTCGTTACTAAATTAATTCTAGAGTTTCTCTAACATCTTTCCAAAAGGATATTCATCAATATATTAACATGTCTATGCACCTGCACTATCAACCCATTATATTGTTACCTGAAAACTGCATCCGAGGATAGAATTCCCAAATGGCTGTCACTATCAGGGTGCCATGATGCTTGTAGCAAGTGTATGACACTGTCACCACTTGAATAGATGTCTGAACCAACAGAAACTACTCTGCAACACATAGATCATCAATTGATAACGGATAAGCGGAAGGCCATCAATTAACATCATAACTAGATAATCATGCACATAGATTCATCTTGTTAGGGCAACTATTAATCACTACCTGCAAATAACGTTGTCTTCTACTACAGAAGGACGGCCAAAAAGGTACATCACATATATGCCATCTGAACCGGCAAGAAGTACAGCTGATCCAGACTTATTGATGGAGATTTTGTTAACAGAAAATGTCAGCTGGAGATCTGGTTGCATCACCTATAAATATCATTTTTCTTAGAACTTAGTTAAACTCTTCATTCAAACAAAGCATCATCTTATTGCAAAGACCATAAAAATGACACTTTCACACATTGGTAAGGTCTCTGTCTATCCAGACAAAACAATCACATTTACATTATGGATCACTATAATTCATTCATGTAGCAGCCCTCAGAGGTAAGCTAAAGGTTTCTGACACTAATACATAAAAAGTAGAAAAATTCATCCTTTAAATACTTCTCTGACTAAGAGGCGAATAGAAAGAGCAAATGACCTTGGACGGGACTGCGGCGAGGACGGAGGATGGTTCAGGTTCACCTAAGCGCAGAGACAATCGGTGAAGGAGACACCGTCTAGAATCCCAGTAGTATAGTCTTGAGTCTCCGTCCCAATCCATGAAATTCTTCGGAAACCGCTGAAACCCGGCGGATTCGTCCTGGGAGGAAGGAAGAGAAGCGAGAATCGGGTGGCTCTGGAGAGTAACCCATCGAACCGGTTCTTTCGGCGACGGAGATCTCCGTGAATCCGGCGTATCCTCTGGTCTCTCGAAGTTGAATCTCATACTTTCTTTCTCTTAATGTATAAATGTTGGTCGGCCGGAGATGCAGAGGAGCGGGAAGAGAAATGGGAAGGTGAAGCAAACCAGCAGCAATGAAGCAGCTACAGTTGAAACTACGTTGGGTGAGTTCTCGTGGGCTATTACTCGGCCCATTTTAATGTTTTCATGAGCTATCCCATTAACTATTGCTTGGCCTATTGAATGTTTCATGGGCTACAGCATTAACTATTGCTTGGGCCATTTAATGTTTCATGGGCTATCTCAATGTTCAGCCCATTTCAATGTTCTCCTGGGCTATTGCTTCACCATTGGAATCGAAGGGAAAGATGGAAAGTGTTCCTTTTAACCGCATCGGTTTAAGCCCAATTGAACCGGTACTTTTGGCCACGACAGCATCACGTGACTTCTTCTTCTTCCCCTAGTTTCGTGACTTTGTCCTTAACGGAGGAGACAAGGAAGGATAACTGATGATATGGCCGGACCCGTAACTAGCGAGTTCCGGTGGAAATCACCGCCACAGCCTCCACCACAACATGAAAACGTTTCTGAATCGGACTCAGATTCGGGATCCGATTCAGAGAACCATCAGCATCGTCACAACGATTTATCTAACTCCATCTTCAAGGCTTACCTCGATTGCCACTCTTCTTCGTCTCCTTCCTCAATTGATCTTGCTAAGATCCAATCGTTTCTTGCCTCATCATCATCTGGTGCTGTATCGTGTCTTATCTGTCTCGAGCGCATCAAACGCACCGATCCCACATGGTCCTGCACTTCCTTATGCTTCGCCGTGTTTCACCTTTTCTGCATCCAGTCATGGGCTCGTCAGTGCTTAGATCTACAAGCTGCACGTGCAGTCACGCGACCGTCTTCAAATCCGACAGAACCAGAGGCGGTCTGGAACTGTCCGAAATGTAGATCGTCGTATCCAAAATCGGAGATTCCAAGGCGGTACCTTTGTTACTGCGGCAAGGAAGAGGATCCTCTGGCTGATAATCCATGGATTTTGCCTCATTCTTGCGGGGAGGTCTGTGAGCGGCCGTTGAGCAACAATTGTGGTCACTGCTGCTTGCTGTTGTGTCACCCTGGACCTTGCGCATCTTGTCCTAAGCTCGTGAAAGCTAAATGTTTCTGTGGAGGTGTTGAAGATGTTCGTCGGTGTGGGCACAAGCAATTCTCTTGCGGAGACGTATGCGAGAGATTACTAGACTGTGATATTCATAAGTGTAGAGAGATTTGTCATGATGGCAAGTGCCCACCGTGTAGGGAGCGCGCAGTTTACAAGTGCTGCTGTGGTAAGGTTCAGGAGGAGAAGGATTGCTGCGAGAGAGTCTTTAGGTGTGAGGCTCCCTGTGAGAATATGCTTAATTGTGGCAAACATGTATGCGAGAGAGGGTGTCATTCTGGAGAATGTGTATTGTGCCCATATCAGGGAAAGAGGAGTTGTCCCTGTGGCAAGAGATTCTACCAAGGCTTGTCTTGTGATGTTGCGGCGCCTTTATGTGGTGGCACCTGTGATAAAGTTCTTGGTTGTGGCTACCATAGGTGTCCAGAGAGGTGCCACCGCGGTCCATGCCTTGAGACTTGCAGGATTGTGGTTACTAAGTTTTGCAGATGCAGAGGAACGAAAAAACAGGTGAAAGAGAGCTTTTTTGATGCTTCATGATGCGTTATAGTCAAATCAAATGTTGATGGAAAGATTTTGGGAACTTAATCTAGAGTAGGTTCCTTGCCATCAAGAGGTGGTGTGTGAGAGGAAATGCCAGAGAGTGAGAGATTGTGCACGTCATGCATGTAGACGTCGATGTTGTGATGGTGAATGTCCACCATGCTCAGAGGTATGCGGTGCGATTCATTCTTGTGTCTAGTTTAGTGCCATTGTTCACTCTTGCTTCTAATTTTTTTTGTTTGAACTTTTCAGATTTGTGGAAAAAAGCTCCGTTGCAGGAACCATAAATGCCAGTCTCCTTGTCACCAGTATGTTCTTTAGTAGCTTGCTTTGGACTTTCTTTGTCTGTCTAGTTTAAAATTTGGGACTATTTGACTGATTAAACATTGTGTAGTAAGATATCAACTCATATACGTGGAATGGCATTACTTGTTGATGTGTTCATTGCAGAGGTCCGTGTGCTCCTTGTCCAATTATGGTAATAATATCATGTGCTTGTGGTGAGACGCATTTTGAGGTGAGAATCAGTATTGAATGTGAATATCCCTCGTTTCTACCAAGTCGTGATATGTAGTCTTGTTACCTCTATTGTTATTGTGGATCAAGAGAAATTTCTTAATTTTGGCAACTGGTGGAAGTAGAAGATATTGCTGACACCTAAAAGCGAGACCATAAGTATAAAGTTACTTTCCTTATTTCTTTAGAAAAAGTGATACTGAGGCTTGTTTAGTCTAGACCTGACTACCAGATCTGATGACTCCCTGCCTATTGTTGTAGATATTTTCTTTGCTTCTTCTTTTCGAATCCATGGGCCTTTGAATGTTTGGTACTTCTAATATTTTCTGTATCCTTTGATGCTAATGTGTTACAGCATGTCGAACCGGTATAAAAACGCAGTTGGCTGTTTCATGTGGTTCAGGTACCCTGTGGCACTGAAACAAACCAGAAACCTCCTAGATGCCGTAAATTATGTCACATAACCCCATTGTGCAGGCATGGGAAAAATCAAAAGGTATAATATTACTTTTGTGACTGATTCACTGTTTGAATTTTGCGAAACTTATGTAATGTTTTTATGCAGCCACATAAATGCCACTATGGTGCTTGTCCTCCATGTCGACTCCTATGTGATGAAGAATACCCATGTGGGCACAAGTGCAAACTAAGGTTTTTCATTCTGGTGTCTTTCTCTTCCATTTATCTTTCCTACTTTCTGATCTTTTCCCTACTTATGAACATTGGTTTTTGTGTGCATCTTATGACATAGGTGTCATGGACCTAGACCTCCACCTAAGCGTGAATTTATGATTAAACCAACGAAAAAGATGTTGAATATTCAGGCTGAATCTACACCAGGTTCTCCCTGCCCTCGTTGTCCAGAGCTTGTCTGGAGGCCTTGTGTAGGCCACCATCTGGCAGCAGAGAAAATGGTGAGTCTCAGTACTCTTTTATTTGTGGACTTCTGATATCTTCGTTTATAGTTTTTCTTGACATTTGATATGTTTTTTCTTTTTCCTTATTGACTTAGATGGTTTGCTCTGACAGAACTCAATTTGCATGCGATAATTTATGTGGAAACCCTCTTCCTTGTGGGAACCATTACTGTTCGTTTACCTGTCATCCCTTGGAAATAAAAAGTTCATCATTGGATAAAAGAAGTGATTCTTGTGAGAAGTGTGATCTCCGCTGTCAAAAGGTACTTCGGTTATGTTTCATCTCACCTCTTACTCGATCATCTTTCTTTATGCTGCAGATCTTGATTGCACTGGTAACCAGTTGTCATAATAACTTAATTTTTTTATTTCATTAATGTTATTGGCTTCAAAATATGAGTTTAAGATGGCATTTTTAATTGAAAAAACATGTTTACTCTGATGATGATGTTAAAAGCTCTAAGTGAGTCTGCGGAGTCAGTTAGTCAAAGGAAAGACTTCCTTATCATTCGTACTAATTTGCAGGAGAGAACACCACGATGCCAACATCCCTGTCCTCGACGATGCCATCCTGGAGATTGTCCACCTTGCAAAACTCTAGTAAAGAGATCATGTCACTGTGGCGCGATGGTGCATGCATTTGAGTGTATTTACTATAATACATTGTCTGAGAACGACCAATCGAAGGCCCGCTCATGCCGTGGACCTTGTCACAGGTAACGAACACGCTAGTTCTGCATTATTGCGTTTGTTTTAAAATTACAACTGATGGTTTCCTTGTGGGCGTTTACTTGTTCCCAAGCTTTTCATAATTTTTTTTACTTGGTAACTTATTAGAATACCACAGTTTTGACTAAAGGATATTGCTGTTGCAGAAAATTGCCAAACTGTACGCATCTGTGTCCGGAGATATGTCATCCTGGGCAGTGTCCATTGGCAGAAAAGTGTGGGAAAAAGGTAATATTTCCTAGACTCTGTGATGCTACTGTGTTGTAAAGATATCCGTTTGCCAATTTATATTTCATTTGGGATATGTCTCTGTAACAAGTGGGATCTTACTTGTCTCAATTTTTTTATGGATCAAGGTGGTTGTTCGTTGCAAGTGCCTAACCTTGAAGAAGGAATGGTTATGCCAAGATATTCAAGCAGCCCATAGAGCCGCAGGTGCTGATCCTAAAGATGTACCAAAGAACCAGTTTGGTATCGGCCTCCTCCCTTGCGATTCCAACTGTAAGAGCAAACTACAGGTGGCTGAATCGGTATTACAACAACGGAATGTCAAAGAGACTGAGGTAAGCAGAAACAATAAATATCTCTCAGAATTAGTCTCACTGGCAAAGCAACTCTCACGAAATCTTCTTCTAATCAAACATCTTAGGAGAAGGAGGAGCCTAGTGGGAAAAATGCAACAAAGCGAAGGAAAAGGCGTGAACGAGGTCAGGAGATTAAGGAGACCACGAGGCTGCAGGTAATTTCTGTTGTTTTTTTTGTTGGTTATAAAATCCATGCTCATATGTTCTTCTCCTTAAGACACCACCTGGTTTTCGGGTTTCTTCTCTGCAGAAACTTGCTGCCACGACAAAGAAGGTACTGATGGTGGTAATGGTAATGGCTATTGTAGCCGCTGTTTCATACTACGGTTATAATGGACTCTTGTGGCTTTCTGATTGGATGAATGAACTCGAAGAACAAAGACATAAGTCTGGAAGGTATCCACGATTCTAATTCGTTTCAAGAGTTCTTCCTTCTCAAGCTTTTGACCTGATACTGCGCAATTACAACACAGTTAGCTCATACACATTTTTGATATTTCCTTATGATTTACTCGATGATAGTCGCCAAAAATATTACAAAGGAGTTTAGAATGATGATCACTTTGTTTGTTTGATTGATTTGTTCTCTTGTTTTTGGCTATTTTATATTTGGGAATTTAATATTTAAACCCCTCAACTATTATTAGATCTATTATTAAACCCTCAACTATTTTAATTGATTTTAAACCCCTCAAGTTTGATCCGTTAATAAAAAAATCTTTCAAGTTTAGTTTCGTTAATGACAAATCCCCGTTAAAATTATTAAAATAATTTTTTTTTTTAATGAGACATGTTTACATTTGTTTCATTAAGATAACACAACATTTTACTTTTACAATAAAAAACTACAAGTGATCTATATTATTAAACCTAAAATTTAAAAATCTATGTATATATATATATATATGAAACTAAATTATGTGATATAAATATATGCATATATAGATACAATATTAATAAATATTTTTTTAAAACTTCAAAAAAATATAAAATTCAATAGATTAGAATAAATTCAAAAAGAAAATCACATCTTACTAAATTTTGGTAACATGGATGATTTGTTGTTTTTATGTATCATATGTATATATTTATGTATAGATGAGTTGTAAATATATAACTCATTTATATTAAATTATGTATATAAATACGTTGTAAATATGTATACATAAATATATAATTTGTAAAAAATGGACATTTGAGAGATTTCAAGGTTCTTTAATGGAGAGAATCATATTAGACTTTGGATTCAATGATATAATTAATTATATAGAATAGTGAAAATACAATATTGCTAATCACTTCTACTTAGTTATGATGTAGATGAGTTATAATTTTTTTGGATTATGTGTATATATTGATGTATATATATTCACAACTCATTTATACATAAATATATACACATACATATACATAAAAAATAACAAGTCATCTATATTATTAAATATTTATGTGATTTAAAAAAAAAGATTTTGTATTAATTTTTTTTTTTCAACACTCCCCTAAAACTCCAAACAATATTATCATGTGTTTTGAATGAATTTTAATCTATTGAATTTTTTAGCTTTTGAAGTTTTAAAAATTATTTATTGATATTATATCTATATATGCATATATTTATAGCACATAATTTAATTTTATATATATATATATATAAATATATTTTTAAATTTTATATTTAACAATATAGATGACTTGTTGTTTTTTATTGTGAAAGTAAAACGTTGTGTTGTTTTTAGTTGTAAGAGTAAATGTTGTGTTGTTTTAATGAAACAAATGTAAACATCATACTGTCTCATTAATAGAAAAATAAATAATTTTAACAGTGGGGATTTTTTATTATCGGAACTAAACTTGAAGGGTTTTTTCATTAACGGATTAAACTTGAGGGTTTTAAAATCTATTAAAATAGTTGAGGGTTTAACAATGGATCTGAGAATAGTTGAGGGGTTTAAATATTAAATTCCATTGATATTTCGATACAGCAAAATAGCGTCTAAAAGCTGTTGTACTTGTTAATCTGTTATTCTCATGGTGGGTTTACCATATTAGAATTCTAATCAAAAGAAACAAAAAGAATGAAGCTTTTTGAGCTCAGTTCTCATAAACCTTCATGTGAGAGAATCTAATTTCACTTGAAAACATTATCAGAATTTACATGATCACTCCCTAAAGAAACCAATGATATAGGCAAAACAAAGGCAAATGAAATTACATGAATCCAGGCAAATCATAACAATTCTCTAATTTTCCCCTGCTGAGCTTAGATCGTAAAAGAACTCACGCCTTCAATGGCAGCTGATTCATCGTCACGCATCCATTAGAGCGATTACATCACCGCACTCTTCTCGAATCTCTGCACCATGGATGGCTCCTCCTGAGCTTTTTCTCATAATTACTTTACGACATAGATATAACAAACTCCGTAGCCTTCTGATGCGGCGATTGCAGCCACGATGATGGTGGTGTTTGCTTTCTAGACTTCTTCTCTGCTTTGTCTGACATTGTTTATGTGACCACCCCGAACTTCGATGGAGAATTTGAGGGAAGAGAACTGGAATTCCGAAAATGCAGAGAAATTTAATTTGGAAGACGAAGTCGATAAATATGTCTCACGCGCCTAAAAAAAATTAATTTTCTAAACAAAATAAAAAAAGGAAGTCGATTTTGGTGGGTTATATAACAAGAAAATAGTCAATTAAATATCGAATTTTCGCGTTTTTGCCAAAAAAAATTAAATTCTTTTATTTGCCAAAAAAGCGAACTTGTGTTGACCTAACTAATTTAAAAGCCAGAAAAGTCAATATTGATAAAAGTTAAACTCTATTAAATGGCGCTTATGTATCATTAATTCATCATTAACAAGAGACTCATTTAATAGAATTAAACTTTTATTAAGGTTGATTTTTTCGATTTTAAATTAAGTAAATCAACGGTATTTTTTTGACAAATCAAAAAGTTCATTTCTTTTGGTAAAACACAAAAATTGAACATATTTTCTCGTTATATAACCCACGGAAATTGGCCACACGCACTCAACGCGCTTACCATGGTGTGGGATAACTCTCCGTTATTAATTTAGTTTTTTATACACCCACGTGGGCTAGGCCTTACAAGCTATCTGTAATAAAATTAAAACTGGCCCATATATATTACTTTATTGTTTTATAACGTGGGCCTCGCTTATATGCTATTTAGACCTTTGCACGGGCCAATATAAACCACGGGCCTACATTATTAAAAACTGCATTGAGGCCGTTACTCGAAGGGGCCAATAAATCATTCAAAGCCCAACTTATTGACATATCCTTTACAAGTTCTGATAGATTTTTAAGGATGGACGGTTTATTTATATCTCAAACTATCGATATATTGATAATCATAGATGCACATAAAATTACGACATCAGTTTAATTGCACACAAAGTTTAACGATGAGGCCTAATTTCACCCTTAACTATACCATCTCTATCTAATTACACACAAACTATCAACATTAAGCGTAATTGTACAAATCGATGATATTTCACCTCTAATTAAGATCTTAAGCCACGAAATTAACCCAATTCATGACCCGTTTATACAAATTAAACATGGTTGAAGAACCATATATTAATCATGATATAAACGGGTCATAAATTGGTTTAGGTTGGATTAATTTTGTGGGTTAATATCCTAATTAGAGGTGAAATATCAATGATTTGTGCAATTACGCTTAATGTTGATAGTTTGTGTGCAATTAGATAGAGATGGTTTAATTAGGGATGAAATTAGGCTCCATCGATAGTGTGGGTAGAAATAAACCGTCTACCCTTTCTTTAAACTAAGCTACTTCAAGAATTTGCTTCAAAATAAATGAATCGAATAAATCATGTACCTACCATAACTGTTTGCCGTCTGAATTCGCGTATATATATACACAAAAAGGGAAGCTCTGATTCCAAGTCCAAATCTTCTTCTTCTACAGCTACAAACCATAAGCATCATCACATTCGGTCCTTAGTTCATCAGGTCTGGTAGGTGAGAGCTGGTTGAGAACTTGAGCCATCTCCTTTTCTCCACTTGCTTCAGACACGGTTGCAACACAAGCCCAATCACTACCGCCACAAGGCTCACGGCTGCAACTTTCAGGTTTGAAAACGCCACAATGACACCGATCAATATAGTTGGAGGGATGCACAAAAGGATCGATCCCAAAACCCCTACCGGTATCTTGAACGGCCGTGAAGCAGCTGGATATTTTATCCTTAACTTCACAAATGCAATAAACTCCAAAACCATTCCAAAACAATACAACAAGTTCTCTGCAGCCACAATCTCTTGAAAACTTAACCATGACAAAAGAATCACACCAGAGGCTGAGAACAGTATCCCCACCAATGGAGTTCCGTAGGGCGATCTCTTGGCAAAGACCTCGGGAAGCATCCCGCACTCAGCCATTCCAAGAAGCTGGAAAGAATCACTGCTCATTTCAGCCAAAAACATTCCCATGTTCGATGTCGCAGCTGCAGCTTGAATCCACCATCCCAACCAAGCTCCTCCTATAACTTTACCGATATCAGCAAAATATCCGTCTGTCCATAGCTTTTGATCAAGAGGTATAGCTCCTGTACCGGTCAAAACCGGGAAGATGTAAGAGAGCACAACAAGAACCAGAGCGTAAGACAGAGCCCTCGGTAACGTTTTACTTGGCTTATCCACTTCTCCTGTAAGCGTGCTAATTGAATCCCATAATTGAGATTCCAAAAGAGAGTGTTGAGATATAAGTTCCAGTCAACACCTTCTAGCTTTTTGCTAACCACAAGCCATCTCGAAGGCTTGAGCTTTGGAATGGACATGAGAAACATCACCACAAACGGAAGGATAGAGAAAACCCCTAAAAGAACAGCTGCAAAACCCACAATGGTCATACCCCTGTAGTTCAAGTAAGTAGAGTATAGTCAACACAAGAATCGCAGCAACTCGAGGTAATCCACTACCGAGAATCGGGATTCCTGATTTGAGATAGTCGAGGAAGAGAATCGGGTACAAAGCGTTGTCGATAACGCCGCTAAGCCATTTAACCCAACCTTGTTGAAATCCCCAGTATGGTCCTAATGCTGAGGAGACCCACACGACGTAACCACCGTTCTCCGGGAACATAGTTCCCATCTCAGCGGTGATGAGTGCTTCAGGGATACTCCATATAAAAGGGAAGACGATGAATCCAAGAATGGTAAATAATGGTCCTGCTGCCTTTACAGTGTCTTCAATCCCAAACGGACCACCTGAGACCTCGTAGAAGATCAGGAAAACTAGTGGCAGTAACGATATTTTACGAATTTTGTTGATTGGTGTTGCCGGAGACGGAGGAGCATCACCGGCAGAGGCAATGACTGCTACGCTTGTGTGAGGAGGAGGTGGTGGTGGGTTTCCGATGGCGTCTGTCGGTGTGTGCGTGGTAGAGTCAAGACTCGATGAGCTTAGCTCAGTCATCGAGAATTGGAACTTAAATCTAGGGCTATGTAGATGAAGAGCAAGAATTTGGAATATTAATAAGGAAGTTGCTTCGACTTACTTGGAACAGAGCAAAGAGAAACATGGAAAATTTGGAAACTTGAAATTACTCAAAACCCGAAGAGTAAAAGGCTTTACACTTTCGAGTAGAAACAATACTCAGAATCAGAATCGCCACAAGTTCACCATTATAATTCCAAATTCAGAAAGAAAAAGAAAATAAACCTCAGGGTTCTTAATTATTGACGAAGACATGATCCTAACCTAACTTGTTGGATAATAATAAAACCTTCTTTTTAAAAACTGAAACCGAGGCTATGATGGGCCAGGCCCATATCTATTTGAGCTGTCAAACATTGGAAACTTTTGGTAAAAATTTTGCAAACTCCAAAGTAAGATGGGCCAGGCCCATTTAAAATAGAGACCGAAAACAGGTTTTGGAAAATGGAAACCATCGATGCAGACCTCAATCCATCTGTAACACACCTGATTTACGTTCTTCCCATTTATAGTCGTAACTTTATATTTTTCTTCCTTCGCTGCATCATCTATGGCCGTCGAATCTTCTAACCCGCGCACCGTCGAAGAGATATTCAAAGATTTTAGCGGTCGTCGCTCTGGTTTTCTTCGAGCTCTTTCTGTAGGTAGACGACGACGCTACCTCATTTTCTACTCAATTCTCACAAATGTTTTAGCTTTCTATTTACGTTTTATTGTTCTTGGCTATTTTTTTACTAGATGTTGACAAGTTCTACACTTTATGCGATCCTGGTTAGTGAGTTCAACCTCTCTGTTTTCGGATCTTTGTTTGTATTTCCATGGATAAGCTTCAGTAAAAGATGCCCTTTTGTAGAAATTTTGGTTAATTGGTATCTTTTGTGTTGCTAGAAATGGAGAATCTGTGTTTGTACGGATACCCAAATGAGACATGGGAAGTGAATCTTCCAGCCGAGGAAGTACCTCCAGAGCTTCCTGAACCAGCTCTTGGAATCAATTTCGCAAGAGATGGTATGCAACGTAAAGATTGGCTCTCTTTAGTTGCTGTCCACAGTGATTGTTGGTTACTCTCTGTTTCTTCTTACTTTGGCGCTCGCCTTAATCGCAATGAGAGGTACGTTTTGCGTTTTATTTCTTACTTGTCTCAGTGACTTGTTTACAAAGTGGAAGATGGTTTTACTATGCTAGAATGTGGTGTTAATGAGGTTCAGGAGGGTAACGAGAAAGAAAAAAAGATGTCTTCGTATAGTATTATGAGCTTGTATCTTCACCTTTCCCGCATAAGAACTTGTATGATGCTGTTCTGAGTTTCATGCTGCTGGGTCTTTGAACTTATACAGTATGCTTTGTTCATTGAGCAGGAAACGTCTGTTTAGTCTGATGAACGACCTCCCAACTCTCTTTGAAGTAGTGACCGGTAGGAAGTCCATCAAAGACAAACCGAGCATGTCTCTCGGAAGCAAATCCAGAAATGGCGTGAAGGTATCACAATGAATTCGCTACCACTCTGAACCGTCCTAAAATAGGATTTTCTACTCAGAGACAATGAAGGTTCATTGGGGGTTTTGGTGGTATTATTATATTGTTGCAGAGATCAAGTGAAGGGCAGATGAAGAGCACACCAAAATTAATGGAAGAGAACTATGAAGATGAAGAAGACGAACATGGAGATACACTCTGTGGAAGCTGTGGAGGAAACTACACAAACGACGAGTTCTGGATATGTTGTGATGTGTGTGAACGTTGGTACCATGGGAAGTGTGTGAAGATAACACCAGCGAAAGCAGAGAGCATCAAACAGTACAAATGCCCATTTTGCTCTACTAAGAAAGGAAGACAATGAGAATGAGAGTGAATTATCTTTCTACTTTCATCATTTATGTGTAATCACTTTTAGGCTATAAAAAACAGTTCTTATGTAACACTTGATCATTGAAAATTTCATATATTAAATTGAAGGTATAAATTTTATTAAATTCGATTAAAGAAAACACAACCATCCATAGTGTGAAGGGAAATGCAAGTTGCAACTTCTATAATATAATTTTCTAAATAATATAATATGTTATGACAATTGAGCAACTCGACATTTGGGCCAAACCACCACTTGAAAGTGAACATGCTTATTATTGTACCTTAATACTGTACATAAACTTACTCTATATAAAGATAGTAGATACAAATAAGCATATAGTATTATATAGTTCAAACGTTTGACATATTTTTATCTAATGATTAATCTCAAGAAAACCAAATTGGAAATGAGAGGCACACAATAGATCAGACGTGGCTTGCTCTTATTATATGATGTAGTGGGGTTTGAAAGTGAAGTCTCACATTATAGTCCACAAAGCATTAGTTTGCCACATGACTCATGTCCAATGCCACCACATTCAATGTCTTTAAAGACCACTTCGTAACCAATTCACATATTAATTCGTAAGTTAAATTACTTAATTAAGCTACTAATATTCAATGATAGCTCATATTTATATATTTCATTATATCGCGTAACGTTAGAGTTCAACAATTATACAATTCTATTATTTTATGAACTAGCTGTACCATGATCACTATCCACTAGTACCACGTTTTTCAAACATGACGCCATATTAAACAATGAATGATTTTCTTATTAATTAACGTGTAATGAATATAAAAATACTGACTGCAAAATAAGAAATATTTAACATGTAGCTAGAACATAATATAAACAATATTATGTATAAAAATGTCTCTGTAATTCAATATAGTTATTTGCTTGACAATAAATCATCGATCCTTGGTAAAAAGAAAGAAAGATTGTACAGATATACAAGTCAGATGTAATTCCATGCATGCAACAATAAAACATTTAGTTTTTTTTAATCAACGAGGAGAAAAATGAGATTCGACATGAGATTTGCCTTTGGGACCTTGAGTTCTGATAAAGAGTCTATATTGATCAAAGGTCATAGGAGGATATAAAGGAGGATTATGAGCGGATACAAGTTCTTGTATTGGTTGAATTGGAATGTCACTTTTTGGATTGTAGAAGAATGCAAGTGATACTCTTTCTTTCTCTGAGTTCACTATCACTCTATGCTCCACACTCTTGTATATTGAGTTGCTTAATATCTGCAATTTTTAACATGATCCCAACATTAATATATAATACACAATAAACTAATTCTAACTTCATGTTGGGTTTTGAGAGTTTTTCTTTGCAGACTCATGTGACTATTTTTTGTTTGTTTAAAAATAATCGTTTTATACATTGTAGAAATAGATATATTAGTTATCTGCAACATGGAGCAAAGGGCCAAACATACACATGGGCAAGTGTGGTTATATGTAAAAATTGTCCATTCAAATTGGTTGACAGGAGAGAACTAAAGGGACGTAATTTCAGTTGTCGGAATTATGACTTTATAATTTAACAATATTTTTGTAGAAATATCAAAAAGGTATTTTGGCACCAAGTAGTAACTGTTTATCATACTTGTTTTTTAAAACATATTTAAAACGTGGAACTTTTATATCTTTTGTTTTATCCATTCGGTGTCAAATAACAACTTTCGTATTTGTCCTTTTCTTAAGACCCTTTTTTTTTTTGACACAAAACAGTGTGGAACTGTGGATTTATATTAAAACCCAAATTTCTTTATATGTTTTTTTTTTTTTCAGTCTAATACTATGCTTTTACATATTATTGTTAGGTTACTAAAAATAAATTTATAAATTATTAGAAACAAGAAAAAGAATAATAAATGAAAAAGAAAATAAATTTGGCTTTAGGTGGGGAGATAAGTTGAATTTAGATTTTTTTTTGTTTCGTCGATATGTTTAATTTAGTTATCACGTGGGGTAATGTTTTTTTTTGTTTTTTTTGGCCAGTGATCTACTGGATTTTTTCAATCATTTGCAGAAAAGGTAAATCGAATTCTTATGCTAAAAGAATTATGTGGTTCTGGATAATTTTTATTAGATATAAAAGTTAATTTTCGAAGCATATCTATATATTTTCCTTAATATTTTATTTATTTATACATCTATATTGATTATTAAGAAAATGTAAAAAAAAAAATCCGAGATTTATAAGTGGTGTACTGTATGAATCTAGTGTTGAGCATCCATAAAGAGAAAAAAAGGTATTAAATGTTATAAATATATAGGCGTGAAGAAAAAAGAATAAATAATTACCTGTATTTGATCACCAATATTGACGATGAAAGCATGAGGACAAGGCTTGACGGTGATCCACGTGTCGTCTTTACGGACCTGAAGACCGAAGACTTGGTCGTCCGGTAAGAGAATTGTCATACCACCAGGATCGGAGTGTGAGGAGAGACCAAGAGCTAGTTCCGGTTGAGGGCATTTTGGGTAATAATTAACCCTCAAACATGCCCCTATGTTTTCACCTCCAAATGCCTTTTGAAACGTATCCTCTTTTACTCCCAAATTTCTCGATAATACCCTCATGATTCTCCCGCTTAGTTTCACTACTTCTTTACCGTATTCATCAATCACTTCTCTATTTTTTTTTCAAGATATAAAAAAAGTTAAAAATGGCTATATTCATAAACTACTTAAATATTATTTTTCAAATTATTGAATAAAAACCCCTTGATAGAAAGGATAATTTTCTATAGATTGTACCACTTTTCCGTACACTTTAACGTTAAAAAAAAAAAAGAAATGAAAAAAGAAGAGAGGAGGAAATTAAGAACCTTATGGTGGGAGGAAAAGAAGGCCACTTGTTGAAGTCTTTCAAATGAGAAGGAAGAAGATGAAGAAAATAGTAATCACTCCAATCAAGACAAGCTCCTTTCTCTACACCTAATCTACTTCCATACCCTTCATATGTTTTTGGTGAGTTCGAGTAATTTTCTTTAGCATTCACCGGCAAATGAAAAAACTCTCTCCAATTCTCTCTAGCTGCGTCCATCAACTCCGGTTTGATCCCATGGTTTACCACTTGGAAAAATCCCCACTCACGGCAAGCTTCTGATATCTTAGCCATGATGACGTCATCTGACAACTCTCCTTCACCTGAGAAGAGTCCTTCAAGGTCTATGATTGGTATGTTGGTCGCTGCAGCAGGAGCTGGAGCTGGAGCGTCTTTGATTATGGTAGCTCGTTGAGACGCTGGTTTGATGTAGCGGTCAGGGAGAGAAGAGAGGTTGCTTTCGGCTAAGGACTGGACTCGGACGATTGGTTCAGGCCACTCATCCATCGAAACTTTCTTTGTCTCGATCTTGACATCCATCTTGTTCTTGTTCATCCTTCTTTGTTTTTGATTATATGTTCTTGTTCATGTAAAGACGTTTTAGAAAGATTTTTTGTGAGAAATAAATAATGAAAAATTTGATTGAAAGGAAGGAATTTAAAAGAAGAGTAAAATGGTGGTGGAGGAGAATCTAGAAATCGGCTCGAGACGATGAAAGCGATGTGTTTGTTTATTTATGAAACGTGTGAAAAAGTATTGTTATATTTTTTGGGGATTGAAGGACAAAAATATATTGTATCGACATGTGAAACTATGCATTACTTTGAGTTTTAGGCAATCTTTGGTGTAATAGCTTTAACTATTTTAATCATTATGTCGACAAAGACTAAGTCTAGATAATAGTCTCTTGATTAACTAATTAGATCATTTTGCTCAATAAACAACACGTGTCGACTTCTGAGCAACGGGATTAAGGGATTAATGTGTCTGATGAGATGATGTTTATTTTATAGAACTAAACATTATACTTTTTCCATTTAAAGATACGGGAAAATAGACATTTATATGGTGACGCTACAAGAAAAATAAAATAAAATAGGAGTGTAAAGAGTTGTTAGAAGTTTTTATAGCATAATTTTTTTTAAAAATTAGATTAATTTTATTTATGAGTTGTAGATATGATTTCAGTGAAATAACTTAAAATTTGCTTAAACTTGAACGTTAAACTTAAGCATTTTATAAACGTTATTCATTATATCAAGTAAAACTTTTCAAATGCGTCCGAGTATTTCTTGTTTCATCTATTAGTTCTCTCTGAATCATTCGGAGGTTTCTTCTTCTATTTGGGTTCGAATTACCAATGTTTTACGCGCACACACACACAGAGCTGTATAACTAACTAATGTATTGCTGAAAGAGTTATTAGTAAATTATTTTCAGAATATAGTACGATTGAGAACAAACTCAAATGAAACTTTTGTATTGATCTGTAGAACTAGTTGTTAGTCAACGGAGCTTTTTGCATAATTTATTTCAATCATTAATCTTCACAAAATTAGTCAACGGTTTGGATAAATGTATTGAGACGCATAGAAAAGTAAACAAATTTTTTGTTTTGCAAGCGAATCAAATTAACATATTATATAAATATTAATACCACGTGGGCTAAATAATGAAGGGCATGATGACGTCGTCAATGACGTAAAGCTTTCAAAAGAGTAAACGTTGAAGATAACTCTTCTGGAGTTCTTTAATTATCACATAGACAAATTCTAGAGACCTTATTATATACAATCAATAATATTAATTTATTGCTCATGTACATCAAATGTTATCAGTGGATAATACATACATCATACATGGTAATGTTAAATACAACGAGAGTAAGAAGTGAAGGAGCAATGTAACCACAGTAGTAGTAAGCACAAACAAACAACATCAAGATTTCATGTTAGTGTAAGGAGAATGAAAGAAGTGAATGAATCAAATAGAACCATATTGATAATTTGATATTGATGAGATGTAATAATATGATAGGAGAGTATGATGATGTGATGCGTTAGATCACAAATCTGATTTTGCAATTCCAATGTAACAGTCTGAGTGACGGCTTTGCTCTTAAGCCTCCGGATCCAACATGTGGGCCTTTACTTTTGTTGGACAAACTGATCAACTAGTTCACAATCATTTATTAATTTTCGACCTCTTGTTTTTGTTCTCATCCATTTTATAGATTTAACATTGAATAATTGTAAAAGAACTCTGAATATCACCCAAAAATTATCATGTTTAAGTGGTTATTACGTAGTACCAAGAGTTGACAGTTTTTCTTTTTTTTTAAAGCTGTGTTATAATATTAATTCAATGATATATAGTTAATAGAATCAAGTTTACATCATCACATAACTACAGTTACAATTGTGCCAGTTTTTTTTTATATTATACAATATGTCACGGCCGAGTTTGTTGACAATCAAATGAGTATCTGCCGAATGATCTTTTGATTTTGTATAAAATTAGATATTGTTTGAGTTGGTCCTTTTATAGATTTTAAAAATACAATTATGAAGTTGAGTAGATGCGACTGAATGATCTAATCGTGTCGACACTGTGTAAATGGTAAAAACAGTTGAAGCGCATTATTAACAAGGTATTATGAAAGTAGAATTTTAGCCTCTCCATGTTAGGCAAAAACAATGATACTCTATATATATTATGTTAATTAAATACACATTTATCAATGCGCCAATAATTCATTACGAACTTTCTTCAAATTTTACGAGTGGTGGTTGCTAACTCAAGCTATTAATATATACAAACATTAATAATGGTAAAGCGACTAGAAAATTCTCTAGAAATGTTAGTCTCTCGTTACTCAAATAAAATTATTTTATATTATCTGTAGTGAAGATTTATAATATATGATAGTGTTATCCAATTGTGTAACAAAACTTGGATGAAGGAAAAGACAAAAAGAGTTGTTTGTTTGGTCAAAAAGATGAGTTTAAGCCTAAA
>WJSH01000747.1:0-12841 GCA_009757365.2 Lepidium campestre | reverse complement strand
ATAAATGAAATTACATTTGTGTATTAATAATTTTTTTTTTTTTTTTTTTGTTGGGAAAAGTTCTGTTTTTTAGCTGTTGGAATAAATCTGCTAAATTTGCAATTAGAAGATAATGAGAAAACTGAAAAAGTTTGGTAAGTTTGAGAAAGAAAATCACATTAAGCACGTGGTTTAAAGAGAGAAAGGAGGGAGACAAATGAAGAGAGAGGTTGGGCTCACTTTGAGTTTGATGTATGAATCGCCGTGTTATTAGAGATGTCGGCAAATGTTGTCTTCGCATGTCTCTCTAACATGTGGTTTGGAATAACAGTGCGTTCACACTTCATTTTTATTATTTTTATTACAATTTTCTTTTTCCAACTTGCTATTCGTTACTTAATCTACCATACAATGTAATTTTTCCTTTTTGATAAGTATTTTATATATTTCTATATATATTTAATCCATACTATTAAACACCAACTTATTAGGCTCTTTCTAACCAATTAATCAATTGAACTTGAATATGATCAGACCAACCAAACATCATGAATTTTCAACATATGATATGCTCTTTTATAAAGGCTTTTTTTTTGTTCAGCAAAAAATTATACATATAAAACTAGAATGAGGTTTTTTTGATAAATAACACTTAAACTTTTTCAAATCTTATATATAATACTCCATCAAGTTTTATTATAAAAAAAAAAGACTGGGCATACGTTTATTTGATTCAGTTTGGTTTAGCTTATCCGAGTTGTAGTCTTTTCGGTTTTAAAAAATTGGTCTAAATTTGGGTATAGATCCAAATTCAAAATTTATAGGTTCTAGAAATAAGTCTTATTTAAAATTCAATTATATTTTAGTTTCATTTTTGGCAAACAAATTTAAATACTCAAATACATAATATAATTTTTTAAATTATAATATTAATTATTCTGAAGAATTTTGGTTAGTCTCGTTTAAATTTACATAATTCAGATTCGAGTTCGCTAAGAATTGGATAATTTGGTATGAAAAGTTTACACAAACTAAACCAGTTTTATATCTTTACCATCTTTTAATTATAACCAGTTTAGTTTTTAAAATTAAATATAATATATATTAGTTTTTATATTTGTCATTTAAAAATATGATCTCGATGTGTATAATTATATTCATAATGATTTATGTTCAATTTTTATGAAATTTAATTTATTGGCCAGAAGAAATAAAGAGTCCGTAGAAGAAGGTCACACGCGCTCCGCTTAACTTAATTGAAATTTTTTTTTGAAAATCCCTCATTTTCTGTGGACTATATATAACCCACCCAAATGGGTCACACGCGCTCCGCTTAACTTAATTGAAATTTTTTTTTGAAAATCCCTCATTTTCTGTGGACTATATATAACCCACCCAAATGGGTCACACGCGCCATACGCGCTTGTTCTGCGAGTGGGATAGTTTACAATGATTTAATTTAGTTTTATAACACGCGTGGGCTTGGCTTTCCTTTAGATCTTTATAAACTCAATAGGCCTGGGCCATATAATATTATTATGGCCCGATAATCGTGAGTTTCGATTCCAATTCGGGGAAGCAAGAGCAAACGGTTTAATCGGTTCTACCAAAACCAAACAGAAATTCAATAAATTCTGGTTTGGTTCGGTTTATACCTAACAAAAAGTTGGTAGTTTCGTTTTATTTTTCCGCCATTCTCTGACCTTCGACGGCCGTTCGACCGCCGTCTTCTCATTTCATCAATCCCATATCATCTGACATCTCCGACAGTGGAATTTAGATGTCGACAGGTATTATTCTTCTGCTGATGAGCTCGTTGGGTAAATGCAGCTAACCTGTTCGATGTATTTACTCAAAGAGCTTAGTTTTTTCTTCTATTAGTGTTCATTAATGGGTTATTCTCTGCTATCAGTCTGTCTGCTATCAGTCTGCTTTAGTTATAATTAATTTTCTTACTAATTGATTAAATAATTTGTTTTGCTTGTCATCTTCATTTATTAACAGGAATCTCCATTGTATTATTGTCTTGAAAGATTCAGAGGATATATTTTGTTTTACTGTTTTTTTTAGTTAGTAGTAGTAAGCTTTATTCTATGATCATTTGATGAAACAAGATTTATTCTTTTCCTCAGGAACATTCACAGATCTTCACGTCCATCCTAGAGCTTTTAATTTATCCAGAACTTACAAATCAGGTTACTTTTCTTTTTTGACTTCTAGTTTTCAGACCTTGGGCGTGTGTGTGTTTTTCTTTGTTTCCAGTAAATTACTGAAACTTGCCATCGATTTCTTGTTGCCTACTGGGGATGTGCTCAGGTTTAAGAAATGTAAAGGTGTCTTTTCGGAGAGTCGGATATGCTCAGAACAAGAACATTAGCTGCAGCGTGTCCAATCCAGAGAATGTAGCTCATAAGGAAGATGAAAGAGGAAAGGATAGACCTTTGGTTAAGATGTGCGGCATAACATCAGCCAGAGATGCTGCTATGGCAGTTGAAGCTGGTGCTGATTTCATTGGAATGATTATTTGGCCGAATTCAAAACGATCCATTTCTCTTTCTGTTGCAAAGGATATCTCCAAAGTGGCGAGGGATGGTGGAGCCAAACCTGTTGGTGTTTTTGTTGAAGATGATGCAAGCACTATACTGAGAGCAGCTGATGCCTCAGACCTTGAGCTTGTACAGCTTCATGGTAATGGTTCGCGTGCTACTTTCTCGGGATTAGTGCGCGAAAGGAGAGTCATATATGTCCTTAATGCAAGTGAGGATGGAAAGCTCCTGAATGAAGTTCCTGAAGAGGATAGTCAACTTGCTGATTGGATTCTTGTGGATAGTGCAACGGGTGGGAGGTACTGAACAATATTTTCAATTTCTTTCCTCCTCTTGAATGTTGTTATGATAATGTACTCCTTAGACTAACAAGTTAAGCAATCACTCAGGTCCAACATAGATATACCACAATTTGTTAAAGTGATGACCATAACGTCATGTTAGGTTCCAATACTCATGCTTAGATTACCTGTCTCCTTTTATTAAAAACCGGCAAAGGCTCAAGCGACTCAATTACACTTTTCTCTTGTACACTCATATATATTATGACAATTTGTTGCAGTGGAAAAGGATTTAATTGGGCTCAGTTCAAGTTACCTTCTATCAGAAGCAGAAACGGGTGGCTCTTGGCTGGGGGAATCAATCCAACAAATGTTGCAAAAGCACTTTCTATCCTTCAACCTGATGGTATTGATGTTAGCAGCGGTATTTGCGGTACAGATGGCATCCAGAAGGATAAGTCCAAGATAAGTTCCTTTATGACTGCAGTTCGCTCTGTACAGTACTAATGGCTAGCAACAAAGCTAGGTAATTTATCTTGTAACTATGGTTTGAAGCATCAACTTCTTGTTTTCGTGTCATTGTGTTTGGAATTGTAACTGGCTGATAAAATAAAATGCCCTTCTGAATCATCACCAAAATTATACGTGTTGGTTTGGCTGCCATAACAATGTCATTGGGCTCTCAAGAACAAGATTCTTGTATGAATATATTGATCATTACATCGATAGTTTTACCAGAAAGTTCCACAAATTAATGCTTTTTCAAAAGGCTTTCCACCAAAACAAAAACAACATAAAGAATGGTACAAATGAATTGATTGTTTGGCTCGTTCATTGCAGTCTGTTGTCAAGTTCTTCTTCCATTGAGTTTTGGATCTGCCTCATAGTACACAACGTCTCCTGTATCACTTACGAAATGGTCTTGTTTCAAACTTTTTATGAGGCTTCCCAGTAAATGAAGTGGCAGAGGTCCAGAGTTTTTTGGTTCTCTGTAGTATTTTCCTAGTACTGGTTTAGCTGCTTCTGTCTAGAAAAAGGGAAAAGAGAACAAAAATAGATATAGGAAGTTAAGCATTATAACGCATAGCAAAGCAAAGTTCACACCCAGATAGTCTTTACTTAACATAATGAGAAAACTCTTACTGCTTCTACTAGATGATAATGCGGGATTTGCGGGAAAAGATGATGTATCACATGAGTTCCAATGTCATGGTGGATGTTATTTATCCATCCGTAGTCACGATCCAATGTTGTGAGCCCTCCTCTCAGGTAACTCCACTCCTGTGTTTAAGAAAAGTAGATAGAAGCGTTGAGATCCTCTACAACAGTGGCTCTCAGGTAATATGATTACAAATTCTGATGTAAATTCTGCATACCTTTCCACGGTACCAAGGGAGCTTGCCTTCATGTCCATGGTGGTGCAAGTAAGTGACGAAGTCCAACCACATTACAAATATCTGCATTAATTGTGATTGAAATGCCAATAAATACCTTCACTCCCAGGTAGTAAAGAAATACAAGAACCAGTGTTTCTGAAACGGAGAGGTAGAGGATACCCAATAAGGGATGCCATATAGTTTGAGCATTTGGATTGGACCCATGAAAACGTTCAGACAAACAAGCAAAGCAGCCATTGCAGTCCAACAGGCAGTTGATGTCAGAACATCCTTCTTCTCTTTAGGAAGAAACAAGTCACTGTCCGGATGAAAATGAGAACCTTTTTTGCCTGGACTTCTGTTCCACTGCATCATGAACACAGTGTATCAGTAAGCATGAGCTTCTTCCACTTGATATAACCAGATGGAGTAAATATAGTAAGATGCGGAAGGATTACCAAGTAGAAAGGGTATGCAAGCATTGGAAAAGGCAGTGTAAACCTAAAAATTTGCGTCGCTTTCTCCAAATTCTTGTACATGCTTTCAGGCAGCTGCAGTTACAAAAACATAAGCTCTCTTTTAGTAAACGGAAAACAAAAAAACTGAAACCAACATTAGTATTTGGCGATGGAGAGTGCAACGTACAGGATGCCAAGATTCGTCATTCTCGACATGCCCATGGTTCTGGTGGTGAGTTCTGTGGCTAATTCTCCTACAAGAAAAAGGTGATATATATGAGATACTGCAAGTAATTCAATTCCAATAGAAAATAGGTTTGTATTCCACTGGAAGCATAACTCACCAGCCATGGTAAGGGACGAGAATAGAGGAATGAAGAAGATGACCCGCCACACTGTTGAGCCTTGGATCATTCGAGAAGCTTCCGTGTCCGCTGCAAGGTAATCAACATAAATCCTTTTAACAATATAGAAGGAGACCAAAAACACTTGCATGTTTGTTAGTATCTGAAACCAATTCCCAATTTTGTCCAGACACAGAAATGTGTTAAAGGAAGTAGCCGAGGAAGCATGAGTTTTAGTTGTTACCAGTCATGGCCAAGAACAAAGAGGGCCCAGAACATGGTTCCTTGAGCAAACCAATAGAGAGGCCAAAGAAGCCAATTGTTGAAGTAAGCAGCAACAGCAGCCAATCCAAAGACGATAGCAATGTCTCTGACAACATAACTCATCGACCTCCATGGATTCTTAACCCAACAATGCTTGGGTATTGCTGCTCGTATGTCCGCCAGATTGAACGGAGGAGGCGCACCAGGGTCGATTCTCTCCGTGTGTTCATCGGATGGAGACTGGAGAGTTGTTAAAGGCGTGGCCACATTCAACGTCCAGTTTCTGGTTCTAGTGAAGAGCCCACTGAGAGAAGGAGGTGCGATTGGTGGATTTTTAAATTTGAGTGTGGGGACGAAAGAGGTCGTGGGTTTAGGATAGAATCTGGGGAGAGGTCTAATACCACATTCTGATAAAACCGAGCTCGCCATTGAAGCTTTTTACCCAGAAGTCAGAGACTGCTTTTCTTTATGAGGTCATCGGCAGATATGTAAGTATGAGAATGTGTGGTGTTCTGTTAAGTGTTGTGTAACCAGAAAGTAAAGAGAAGAAAAAAGCGGGATTTAAGGTTTAGTAGGACTCAAATGTGTCCATAGCCTCATAAGTAACAACCTATGTGTGTCGTTACTGGTCAAGTAAAGCTGGTCCAATAATTGAAAGCTACAATACCTTCTTTATATATATATTTTGGTCTCTCTTTTTCCAAATCTCAGAAAGCAATGAAACACAGTTTATTTTTCTTTTATTTCGGAAAGACGGTCACAGTAGCCTCAGAAAGAAGAATCACATCACCTCACTAGCAACTTCACAGGTTAGGTTAAGATGGTTGCTCTCTTTGGTTTATCTATTTTACAGATTTGGTTGATATAAAAAATGAAAGAGAGTTTTCACCTGTGGAAAACATAAGATCAATTAACTTATATACGGAAGAACCCTGAGATTCTCACAATGACTGCACAACTTGCTCATATGTTCCACCATTTTCGCTTCTCCATTTGCTTAGCAAGTTCATGTGCCATGGATGCAAAGTTCTCAGCCCCGTCTTGGAGCTCAGCTGTGCGTTGGCTGATTCTCTGGCAGACAAAACAAAAAAGAAAAGACATTTTGTAGTTAGGATCAGTGTGTTACGTAGCTTGGAAACATGTCAGTTTAAATGAAGATGTTATATCTGCAGCATTAAAAATGACCTCAAGTTTTTCTCCTCGCTCAAGAAGTTTGTCCTTTGCTTGTGAAGCTATTGCTGATGTTTCCTGGAAAATCACCCAACCATGTTAGAGATAGAAGCAAAAAAAAAAAAAACCTCTTTTGGGTATTATTACAGTATATCGGTTTGGGCTCACCCCTGCTTTTCTGTATTTGGACTTAATTTCATCCACTGTTCTCGTTTTGGGTTGTGCATCGCTGGATGCACCGTCGAACAGTCTTTCCTTATCTGTTCTCTTGTCTGTAAAGAAACCTTATGATTCGTCTGATGCCTTCACAATGATAATAAACACATGACAATTGAACTCGAGGCGAGCAGATATGTTGTACCTTTCTTTTCTTTTTTGTCTTTCTCAGTTAAAGGCAAGACGTTCACAGGTTCATCTATCTCGATGTCATCTACAGAAAACCATATTTAGTCCGAGGCAGGAAACCAGTGAGGAATGACTTAGTATAGATATTTCAAACCTATGTTTAGCTCGATAATATTTTCATCGTCCCCTCCGGTAGCTGAAGGCTTTAAGTATGGTGGATTAGAAAAGATGTTCCCCAGGTGGGAGAAATCTTGTACTTGGTCCACCTTCTGTTCACCGCTTGATCTGAAGCCTTTAATAATGTTACTTAGGAATTTGGGAGCGCCATCCTGTGATCACATACACTTCATAACAAAACCATGGAGATTACGAAAAGGGGTTCACAAGTGAAAACAGAACATACATGACTTTTCTTATGAGCAGAAATATGACTAAAGGTAGCTTCAGCAGCGGCTGCAAGGACTTTGTCATGAAGCAAAGGTAAAGACTCTGGAAGCCTGAGAGATGAATGCAGAGTTGGGTATTAGTAACTTAACTGCTACTTTGCTAGCTAGGCATGCAAAAGTTCGTAGTTGTAGTCACTGAAAAAACAAAGTGTGGGACAGCAAACAGTAAGTCAGTACCTGAAACTGTTTGCATGGGCCAAAAACGAAAGGATGGCAACTTCACAACCATTTACCTGTAGATTTAGTTTATTAGTCCTAAACATCTGAGATAATAGATATTCTCTCATAATGTTATACATGCCAACTTATTAATCAAGACTTAAGTTGGCATACATAATACAATGCATTCAAGAAATAAATCCCCATATAGAAGGTAAACACCCAATGGTCTCATTGATTTATTTGATTCATGTGTTATTGTGACAGTTACAGATAAAATCTCTCTTCCAAGAAGTCTCACCAGGACGACATGGCCGAAATCATCCGAACATACTGTCTTCTCCATGCTAGGCTTGAAGTTCCACCTAAGAAGTGACAGCAAAGAGGTCTCTCCTACAGCTTCAAGATCGGGGAAAGATCTGTTCATTTAAGCAAAGCATTCTTTTTTAGTTGATTCTTAGAAATCAGTGGTTTTGGTACAAGGTTGGATTTGGTAGCTAAGTTTATATTTTATTTTATCTGCCATATATACTATACTTGTGTAGTAGCCAATTAGCAATCCACCTTATTTCAATATGGCCTGTTCGGTAAAGCAGGAGTACTGCACATTCCCTTTCATTTTTTTTTAGGATTCCCATCCAGCAACACAGCCTTGGAAGATTTACTTCCATAATGCTCTCAAGACTTCCCTAGGTATTGAAAGCAAGCCCTTGTTATCAGAAAAAGCCAGCTAGATATTCCAGGAATCATAAATAAAGGTAGATCCTGTAATATACCTGAGTTAAAGACTTCAAAGAACACAAGCGCAGCACATCCTCGGAACACAGGAGAAATAATGAGTCCGCAAATCTCTGATCAACAAGTTTTGTTTCTGTGACAGCATCCTGATCACCCTCTGGTGAATGACTCTCACTTGCATTAATTATATGAGATTTGTTCCCATGTTTCTCCTTCCCAGATGGATTTTCAGCTGGTTTTTCACTGGGCGTTTCAGAGCTTTCATAGCAATCCTCTGCAAAATAGAATTAGTTTTATGAATACTAGATGCAAGAGAAAACACACTTATATGTTAGTATCAGAAAAACTACCTATAATGTGCATACATATCGCAGTTGGATTCTTCAGAGGTCTCAAGCATGAGGCCAATACTTTTCCAGTATTGCCATCCAAAAGAATGGTCTCACCATCATTGGTCATTGCACACAAAATTAAATCTTTAGGAGCTCCAGAATTTACGGAGATGTGATCAGCTGGATCACTATCTGAGCCAGTTGGAGGTGAAGAATATTTCACATAGAGTGACTTGATTGGGGAATTTGCGTCAGATAAGCTATTTGTAACGAACAGAACTGATGGGACACCAGTGTCGAGCATTGCAACCTGAAATATGAAATAAAAAGTAGAAATCGTTTAAACTCATTGGTGAAACTTAAATTTGTTAACTATTAAATAGTGAAAGCAGATGTATGCCAACACTTAGAAACATATGTTAAATTCCTACCCTGCCACATTTAAATCCAACAACAAGCCTTCTTTGAGACTGTACAAATTGCAGGGCGCAAACTGGGGTACTCAGGAAGGAATACGCAGCCAACCATTGAGGACCATCTTCTTGATGCAAATGATGAGCTACAAGAAATGAACTTACAACATGAGATAAAGTAGAACAAATTTATAGTGCAAAATTTGTAAAGATGCGTTGTAACAATAGCCAAACCTTTAGTTTCAGTGTCGGTAACAACTTCCAGAGTTCCCCCACTATTATGGCCGACCAGCTTAAATAGGCGAACCTACAGTCAAGAAAGACGAGAGTGAATAAGAAGCACTTTAAAATCTAAAAGGAAGGTATCAACAGAAACACGTCTTCTTACCATACCACATGTGTTACCAACAGCCAAATAAGAAGTCTTCGAGCAGAAAGATAATGTCGTTACTGATGCATCTACTCCATTTATGTCAATACCATTTGCCTGATCATTGGTGAAGGATGGAATTAACAATTGCAGGCAAAACTTTGCGTCAAAATATTAATCAGATGATACAATAGTGTTTTAAGATGAAGCGCAAAAAAAAGGGAAACTTAAAGCATTAAATACCTTTGGCTCCAAAACATAAATAAGAGACAGACATGGATAGGTTGCATCCCATATTCGCAGAGACCCATCTTGGTATCCTGCCATGTACAGTCTCTCAAACTTGTAGTCATCAAGGTGGCTTGGAACCCCACCTGTCAGAGGCCATTGTGCAGTTTCTCCGGATGGCGTACGTGGGGTTCGAGCTTTTGCAGCTAAGACTGTCTATTAGTAATAAGATATAGATTAATAGCCTCATAATGGGAAGCATAACTACTGATATTTGTGGAGGGACTACCTCTGAAAGAGCTCGTGACGTTTTATCATTCACATTCAATGCAGCAAACATCGCCACTGTCATATGCGGGTCCATCGTTGGTACAACCATCGGATATGGCAGCAGAGAAATAGAAGTCTTATTTTCTTTCTGAGACATCAGAGAGGCCAAAGAGGTCTCGTCATATGCTTGCAATTGTCCTGGATTTGTCAACAGAAATAAAAACATCCCACTTTGCCTTGAACTGGCAATTGAAGACAAGACCATATCAGCAAATGAACCACTGAGGGTCAGGTCAGCCCGACCAACACATTTAAGACCACCCATACCAGAAGACCAGTCAAGACCTAACATCTGCACATGGTGATCAACAAAGGACATCATTTTAGGCTACAAATTTGCATACACAAGGAAAAATTCATGTTTGGGTTTCCCTTGTACCATGAAAATCCAACATGTTCCAAAGAAAACTTGTGAGTCTTTTTCATATGTTTCTATTTAGAAAGATGCTAAGTTTATAATCAGCCCAAGATCACCGCTACGAACATTTTGATTTGAGCTGAGTTCTTACCGTAAGTACTTCTTCAGATCCAATGATATCACCTCCATAGATGAAAAGTTTTCCACCACCACTCTTGCGTGATACATCCACACACCAATGCATAACAATGACAGGAAGTCTTTTCTCAGCCGAAGACAACTGTAACTTAACAACATGATTAGATGGCTTCCCCTTTTGCCCATCAGAAAAGTCCCAAAATAATATATCCCCATCCACATAGCCAACAGCAAGAATTGAACCATCAGTCGATGCCCAACACAAAGAACTTATCTCTTTTCCATCAAGGTCAAGATCTAAAAGCTCATCATGTGAGGTTTCCAGAGAATCACCAACTGTCTTACCCTCCACAGGTAGATCTTTGTTCCCTCGAAGTAACACGACACGATCTTCTGATGCATCCCAAAGAAAAAGTAATCCATTTGAAAATGCAATCAACAATCTGCAGGATAAATTCATCAACTCGTTATGAAATTTAATTACAAGAAAGATCGTAGTCTTTTATTATAATACACTGTGAGAACATAGCAAAATGAAGACTCTTAACACTTTTGTCAATACTAGGATTACAGTCCAAAAAAGTAATGAAACAATGTTCCACAAGTTAGACATGAAGATCAGTAAATGCTTTCACTAGTTCCTGCTAAAATATCTTCAATTGGTCTTCTAATTTTGCAGAAGTAGGGGACATCGGAGCATAAATTAACTAATTGATAGAGGCAGAGGGAAAAAGTAAAAATAGGAAAAGATAGCTTAAATGCTATGACAAGCTCAGATTTACATTTTTAGAACACATCTATGCTTACATAAAGAGGCACTTGACTTCAATGAGAATATTAAATTTGAACTAATGAATTTATCTAGCAATGCTTACAATCTACAGGTCAATGAATAAGCTATCAGAATAAATCTCGTCTCACCTAGTTCCCCTTGAACAAGGCTGAGAAAGAAGTCCAACAACCGGATAATCAATAGGAGATGAAAGCCCAACTGCTTCTACACAAAGAGAAAAATGGGAGAAAATAAGATCTAACGAGTAACTTAAACACAACACTGGAGGATTTGATGTTTGCATTTAATTTGAACTACCTAGTAAACATTGTTCTCTGCCAAGGATTTACTTTGCATTTTTAGTGAAGGTAGATAAAGCACTAAGAATTAAAGTAATGAGTAAGCCCTGAAAACTAAAATTTTCTAAACTCAGTAGAGCTTCTAAACACATTTGATCATCACACTGAAAGAGGAACCCCATACCAGCTAAAGCATTAGTTGGAACATAATAAGGAAGCTGCATGAGTTTCCCTTCGTCAGCACTGTAGTTTAGAACAGACACCATACCATACTCATCACCAACATACCTGTGAGCAAGATCATAAACACATTTAATTACGTGAGTAACTGCCAATAGAATAACATTGCTCTAAATAGTCATACTAATAAGCTCATTACATGTAACCGGTGCCATGAAGGATTGCAAATGCAGTAATGTTTGACTCCCACTGTAAGCTTGAAGCTGGTTTCCTAAGATCCAAGTCCCAAACCTAATCAATAATTAAACTTTGTTGATGAAGCCAATAAAATAGGTTGTTGAGAAAAATGAAGGAGTAGATAATATTAAGGTCAGAGTCAAGAAGGTCAAACAGAACTGAAGACATCAGCTAATACAGAAATTTGAAACACCACACTGAACTGGTACCTGAATCTCGTTTTCATTTGAGATGCTGACCAGAAAGCCTTGGTTTTGCATGAACTGTAAAATATACAGATAAAATGTTAAGTGGAGTTACAGATAAATGGGATTATAAGCGGAAGGACTTTGATATATATGTCCCAAGTTCACTCCAGAAAGGGATTTACTAGGGAAATACCATTTCTGCCCACTACAACACTCGAACAAGATTGACTTTAAAGGGATTTGAGAATGAAAGCTAGTTTTTGTGTGATTTAACTCTTTGTGAACCATTATTATGAAGAAAGGAATGTAAGCTTGCAAGACGTCAGAAAGTAGAAACGGAACTACACAGAAGCTATAATTAGGCACCCAATATTTTGAAACTGAAAGTGATTATAGCCTCTCAAAAAATGAAGAGGTGAACAGAGAATACCACAAACCTCTAAGTTTTTGAACGGTAACTGCTTAGGAGATGCAAGAATCGCCTCAATGTTGTCACCACCTATCACTTTTATCCTTCCATCTCTGCGAAGGATTAGCAAAAAGAACATTACTTTTTGAAGTTCTATAGAAACAAGGGAGTTAGTTCTTTCTCATCATAGGTATTATTGTAGCTAAAAAGCCTAAATAAAGATACAATTAGGCAGACTTCTTATACAATTCCTACGCTTCATCTCAACCATAATTTTCTTCGCACACACCGGTGTTCCTTTACACTAGGTAGCACTGGTTATTCAAGTAAGAGTGTTGACGAAAATACACTGTTTTAGCAGTGGCCAAGCGAGAAGAAGAACTTACAGTGTTCCCACAGCCAAGAGGCATTGAATAGGGTCAAAGGCAAGAAGAGATGCCGTTGAAGGTATCCCAGAGTGACTGACAATATGAGGATCCAA
>WJSH01000745.1:49485-64972 GCA_009757365.2 Lepidium campestre | reverse complement strand
CAATTAATTAGGTTAGGTTTATTGTTGAAAGTAAGAATTAATTTTAATTTGTATGAACCTTTTTGATTTTCTAATTGGATCAACATGTTTAATCACTAATGTTCAATATTTTTTTATTGGACAAGGGTTAAATATAGTTTAATCTATAGGTGTTTGTTACTTTGATCATTGAACCCTGAAATACTCTAGACCCAATACCTTTTGAAGTCATAATTTCATCTGTTAATCTGTTTTCTAGTTTAATAGCTTTCACTAGGAAAATTCAAAGCTAAACCCTTTCTTTCGTATCATCCTGCAATCTCATAGATTTTTATTGTAATTATTGTTCCTTGTTGATTCGACATTATAGCACTACCAACTCCCACCAGTGGCGGAACCATAATAATTGTTTATGGATGTCAAAATATTTTTTAAAATAATATATAAATTTAATATAAAAAATATCATTACAAATAGTTATATTAAAGGAATATCATAACTTCATTCATATTTTAAAAGATTTTATCACTGTTTCATTTGTTATAATTTACTATGCGTAATTGCTCACTATTTGATTTGTCTTATTTTAGAAACATTTCAGTCATATATCCTAATTATATTTTGTAAATATGTGTGAATTAAAGTTGATTGGTGGAAAGTTTAGTTTTAAAGCAGATAAAATACTATACAATATATTCTTTTAATTAAATATGCTATGTTAACTTAGAAACATTATAAGAAAAGTATGAAAAGAGAAAAGAGAACAAAATAAAAACAAACCAATTAATTAGGTTAGGTTTATTGTTGAAAGTAAGAATTAATTTTAATTTGTACGAACCTTTTCATGTTTAATCACTAATGTTCAATATTTTTTTATTGGATAAGGGTTAAATATATTTGATGGGATCCAAAATAATTTAGGAAGGAAGTCAATTTTCTTTTTAAAACTAAAGTATATAAATATATTTTTTTAAAATTTATGGTTGTATCAATTGACACCCCTTTTCCATAACTATTTCCGCTTCTGCCTCCAAGTCACCGTGGACTTGTGGATTAGTAATTAAGTATTTAAAACATGAGTCACATCAAACTACTAGAATGAGATATTCCAACTGTCTTAGACCTTGAAAAAGAAAGCTCTCAAGACAAAACTCCCTCTTAGTAAGCCAAACTTGATGGAAGATCCGATGACCAACTACATAGACCGATAGACGTGGACCATGATGGAGTTCAAGGGAACAAATTACAAATCCAAGAACACGTAAAAACATCCATAAAGGACAATGTTTCGAGATGGATTCATAAGTCAAAATGTGAACCTTTCTACGACCCACTAAGGTAAGACTATGTTTCAGTTATTGATTTTTCTGGAGGTCCATCAAACTCGTGTGCTTTAGCCCCTTAGATTAGAGAGTCTTAAAGTTCATTAAGTTATATTAGATCTCATTAAAGCTAATAAGTTGAGCTAAGACTTGAGCTTGTGGAGTAAGGTTTGCTTCTTATTAGGCATTGCGATTTATTTTCTTTCTGTTTTGGATATTTTTGTATTTTCTTTTTCTTTTTAATCTTGGCCTTAGATACAACTAATAGGACTCCTTTCTAAGTTCTTGTTAACCGTGGGCTCAACAGCGTTCAGCCCATAGTTCAAACAAGGCAAGAATGCCGTGAGCCAAGGCCTATCTCCCGGATCAGGGTCCAAATCGAAGATAAGAAGGAAGAGCGCGGGATGAATCAGCGCGGCACCAGCGCGTCCAAATAAGGAAAGCCTCCCTTCAATCATGGCTGAGGATTATAAGGAGTAATGGAGAATCAAGTCCCGAAGAATTAGGGAAAATAATAGGGAAAGAAGATTGAAGGGTTTCAAAAAGGACGGGAATATAAGAAGAATCAAGGACAGAAGATTAGGGCAGACCAATTCACACTGAGAATACCACGGCTTTAGCAATTATGTTTCGACATATTTGCTAGATCTTAACATCCATCTTTGTAAAATCGATTATTTATTTTACGCATAAATAATTTGGCGCCCACCAAGGGGCCGAAAAGCTAATCTCAAGAAAGTTTTAATTCGAAAAAATGGTAAGAAGAGGAAGGAAAGCACCGGTGACACAGACCGAAGGCACGCAGAGCACCAATTCTAGAGAAGAGTCCTGGGGGAACTCTGAACGGGCGCACAAGGAGGTAGCGGGTTTAGAAGCTGAGGAAGCAATTGTCCAGGATATGGCAACTTCGCAGTAGGCCAACACCTCCGAACTGCGGATACTCATGGAGCAGCTGACGGAACAAGCGCGGCAAAGTGAGTAAGGAAACCAGAATCTGGCAAAGCATATCGAGAAACAGAACAAGCTGTCTCATAAGCAGATGGAAGAAATGAAGCGATCAAACGACAACCTGATGCGCGCGCTGTCCGAAAGAATTCTGGTGTCACCAAAGGAAGGAGACTTTAAGCAAGAAGAAGACTTTGAAGCCAACTCCCTCGCCTGCGGACATAATGATCCAAAAATACCCGAAGTGGAATCTCAGGACATGATAAAAGAGTCTGAGAGGATATCACGCTTACTCTCATTGGTGCGCAAAACTCAAGAAGATTGCAACAAGATGCAAACTAAAGTTCACCGCATCATAACCGCCGCCCCAAAACTCCACCACATTATAGAACAGACACAGAGCACACCGTTCACCCTAAGAATCGCAACATCCCGAGTTCATCAAACCAAAAAACTAAAATTTCCCCAATACCATGGCAATACGGACCCGACCGCATTCCTGAAATCATTCAGATTCGTGGCCGACAAGGCCTACTTTCATCCAGAAGAGTGCAACGCTTGTCTCTGCCAACTCTTCGCCGAGAACTTCCATGGAGCAGTGCTGAGTTGGTTCTCCGCATTAAAGCCCAGATCGATATACAGATTCGAGGAGCTCGCTGGAGTATTTCTTAAGTAGTATTCGATTTTTATCGAACATCGTGTAACGGTCAAGAACCTGATGAACCTAAAACAAGAAAAATTCAAGCCACTCTGCCAGTACATAGATCGATTCAAAGCCATAAAAGCTAAGAGCGTACACGTAGATGACGAGATGGCACTACTCGCACTCGACGCTAGACTATGGCCACACTCACAGTTGCAGACCAACCTCATCTAGAGCCCCCAAAGCAGTCTCGACGACGTGTTACATCGAGCATCAAATTATGCCAACTGGAAAAATCAGTGGGATAACACAGGAAGACAAAAGAGAAAACTCTAAAAGCCAAAAAGACAGCCAAAAATAGAAGCCTAAAACAGAAGGGAAACACTCCTATGAGGAGGGAAAATGGCGCGAACGAATGAAAAAAGAATAGTGAGACAAGGGGAAATATATTAGGAAATGCATATTCAAAAAATGAGAGCCAACTTTATCGAATGAAGATCACATTATTGTAGACACTCTGCCAACTTGATCAAATCGCACCAGCGGCAGGCTCATCATCCCGGAAGTTCCCGCCCTAAAGATCAACACGCTGATATTACCTTTAGGTACGAGGATGCGAATAACCTAAATCATCCCCGTGACGACACGCTAATTGTCCAACTGGACATAGCCGGAATCAAACTGGCGAGGATATTAATTGACAGCGGAAGTTTTGTAGACCTCCTATTTCACGACGCTTTCTTTAGAATGGGATTCAAAGATACCGAGCTGGAAGGAACTAAAACTCCGCTTATCGGCATTGCAGGAGAGACAACCTTATCACTCGGAAAGATCAGATTACCGGCTAAAGTATGCGGGGTGAGGAAATTGACGACTTTCATAGTAGTCGACAAAAAGGCTCCGTTCAATCCCATCCTAGGAAGATCATGACTTTATGCTACGAAAGCCGTAGCCTCAACGTACCACTAGTGCATGAAGTTCCCAACCCTGAAAGGGGACGCAATGGTGAGAGGATACCAAAGCATAGCCCAACGATGCTACGGAGAAAGTTATATGCTGGTGAAAGAAGATCCCGCATAACAAATTATGAACCTCGAGATTTCGTCCGAGCAAAAATTGGGGACGCACAAGAATCCAAAGATCGACCTTCCTGCTTATCGCGTCTAGAGCAAGTTCAAATTGACTCCACTAATCCTGAGAAAAAAGTCAGCGTGGGCCAAGACCTCGATCCTCAGATAAAGGAGGAACTCATTGATTTCCTGAGATGTAATGTGGACACCTTTGCATGGATAATTACAGCCATGCCAGGGGTAAACTCCTGGTTGCATCCCACAAGCTAAGCGTAGACCCGACCTACAAGCCAATCAGACATAAGAAAAGAAAGCTGAGGAATGAGCGCGCTAAAGCAGTCAACGATGAGGTTGACAAATTACTCAAATTATGCTTGATACGCGAAGTAAAGTACCCGGACTGGCTGGCCAATCTAGTTTTCATAAAGAAGAAAAATGAAAAATGGAGGGTATGCGTTGATTTCACCGACCTTAACAAACCTTGCCCAAATGACAGCTTCCCGCTCTCCATATAGACCGCCTTGTAGAAGCCACAACGGACTATCAAATCTTGTTCTTCATGGACGCGTTCGCAGGATACAACCAATTTTCCATGCACGTTGAGGACCAATAAAAAATATCGGCATTAAGAATGCCAGTGCAACATCCCACTGTCTCGTGAGCAATATGTTTGAAGCACAATTAGGGAAAACCATGGAGGTGTACATTGACGACATGCTAATAAAATCAACGGGCGCGAAGGACCATGTGAGACAGCTAGCTGAGTTCTTCAAGATCCTCAACGAATACGAGATGAAACTCAATCCAGCCAAATGTTGCTTCAGCGTAGCATCCAATGAATTCCTAGGCTACCTCGTTACCGAGCGCGGTATCGAAACAAATCCTAGACAAATCAGCGCACTGCTAGATTCACCAGCACCAAGGACGCCTAAAGATATACAACGATTGATAAGACGAATAACATCGCTAAACCGTTTCATATCAAGGTCAACAGATAAGTGTTTACCGTTTTACAAACTTCTGAAATGGAACAAAAAATTCGAATGGAGCGTTGAATGCAATGATGCTCTCGAACAATTGAAAGCCTACCTTGCAAAACCTCTTATACTCTCTAAACCAATCGAAGAGGAAACGCTGTAATACAGAGGAGTCTCGCGAGCCGCCGTTAGTGGAGTATTAGTCTGATAGGACCACCACTAGCAGAAACCAATTTACTATGTCAACAAAACACTTACAGATGAGGAAATGCGTTACCCCGCCATGGAGAAATTGGTGCTAGCTGTGGTAACTTCAGCGTCGAAACTTCGCCCGTACTTCCAGTCCCACACGATAGTAATAATGACGGAACACCCTGCGCGATGTCCTTCATACTCCAAGTCAATCAGGGCGGCTAGCCAAAGGGTAATCGAACTATGTGAGCATGACATCGAGTCCTGGCAAAAATCATGGTGGAACTCGCACATCCTGATGACATAACCACCAAACTTATCGCCATGTAGAAGCTGCATGTGGATGGCACATCATCCAAAACGGGATTCGACATCGACATTTGTCTAACATCCCCGACCGGAGAAATATTTGAACAATCCTTTCGGTTAGAATATAAGGCTTCCAACAATGAAGCTGAATACGAATCCCTCGTGGCGGGTCTAGAATTAGCCCTCGACCTAAGGATCAAGTCGATCAAGGCTCATAGCGACTCGCAGTTCTTGGTAAAGCAATGTAGCGGTGAGTAAAAAATAAAGGAGGCATGCAATGAGAGCTTCTTCACCCTGGTCAAACAGCTCGCTTCCAAATTCCAACAGTTTGACTTCATTCAAATTCCCTGTGGCAAAAACACTGCGATCCACATTTTGGCAGGTCTTGCCTCAACATCAGACCCTCTCGTGAAACAAATGATCCCGGTAGAATTCACAGAGAAACGAAGCATCCCAAGAACTGCACCAGCGGACTTCGTCATCAGACTGGAGGGAGTCGATACCCCGGTACATTATGCATGAGCTCCTTCCACCGGGAAAATGAAAAGCGCGCAAACTCAAAATCCAGAGTGTCAAATACTGCATGAGTGAAGAGCAACTATACAAGCGCAACGTCAGCGCTTACCTACTATGCGTTAACAACGACAAAGTGGCAAGATTACTTGCGAGATCCACAAGGGGTCGTGCGGAAGCCACTCAAGAGGGCATGCTCTAGTGATCAGAACAAAGCGTCAAGGATACTTCTGGCCAACGATGATTAGTGACAGCGAGGTGTATTAAAGAAATGCGAGAAGCGTCGACGGGACGCTTTGAGCACACCTCAACAAATCAAAGCTCTCTTTATGACAGCACATCCTAATCTCTTAATGCGCTTGGAAATAGATGTCGTCAGATCAATGGAAGCCTCTAAGGTACGAAAACACCACTTTATGCTCATCCTCACAGATTATTTCACAAAGTGGGTAGAAGCGGAGTCATACCTATAGGTAACCAGAGAAAACGTGAAAGCATTTCTATGGAAAAATATAATATGTAGACACGGCCTCCCAAAAGGGATCGTAACAGACAATGGTACAAACCTCACTTCAAAACCAGTCCGCGAATTGTATAAAACATGGAAGATACGACTTAAAACGTCAACCCTGCGATATTCGCGAGATAACGGACAAGCATAAACTACCAACAAGACACTCTTGAGCAACTTCAAAAAGCTTTTGGACGCTAAGAAGTTAAACTGAACAGAGGAACTTTAGGGTGTATTATGGGTATACAGAACAACTCCACAGAAACACCATTCTCGTTTGCTTTCGTTATGAAAGCAGTGATTCCAGGGGAGGTATCACTCCCTACCATGAGAAGAACTATCAGTAATGATCATGAACAGTTGAACAATGAGTTACTCGAAGATATATGTACCTCATCGACGAAAGAAGAGATCTCGTTATACTCAAAATGCAAAGTTATCACCACATTACCGCGAAGCATTATAATTCAAAAGTGAAGAAGAGAAGATTTAAAGACGGTGATCTGGTATTGAGGAAGGTGTTCGAAAAAACTAAGAAACCAAACAAAGAAAAACTTGGAGCAAATTGGGAAGAACCCTATCACATCACTAAAACAATCTGCAACGAAGTGTACCGCCTAGAAGACCCTATCACATCACTAAAACAATCGGTAGTCTCCGCCTCTTGATTCATAGTGCCATGATTTGGGCGCCCATATGCCCTGACGTCTGGAGCACGAGACTCCACTTCGGCCTCGACCACAGCAGAATCGATGAGCTCCTCGATTACAAGGTTAGATATCTCCGGCTCGTCAACAATGACCTTGTCCTTTGTAGTGCAACCCTCAAACTTTGCCCGCTCTCGCGGGATGTAAAAATTAGTGCGTTAGATGGTCCTTAGTAGGCGAATGTAGAAGTCATGCTCGTCAGAATTAATCCTCTGATTCCATTTGGCCTTGATAACCTTCAATCGAGCGAGGTGGTCAGCATCCTTCCAGGCCATCTCCACCATCATCTGCACATTCTCGGCAGCAAGCTCATTGTTCCAAGCAACAAGGACTACTTTCTTGGTGTTAACTAGCTAAAGGGATTCGTCCTTCTAGGCAGCCTCCCTAGCCGCCGCCATCTTCTCCTCGGTAGCGACAGAGTGAGTTAGAGAGGCAGTGTTGGCCACAACGCGCTCACACTATACGCCGCACTGATTAGCAGCCATTGTCACCTAAGGATAACACGAGAACATGGTTAACATATACGCAACCAATTAAATACCACAAAAAGGAAATACAAAAAAATGCGCAAAGTACCTTTACAATTTCTGTTGTCATGGGAATGTAGAATTCTTTTCACACCATATGGTTGAGCGAAAGGATGGTTAGATCATCACTTCTGATAGCCCGGATAGCCTCAACGATATCATCAGGAGACCCATACACTTTGAACTCATACCACGAGGCGATGGAGTCGCCTAGCTAGAAATCTACGAAGTGCTCCTATAAAGCAACCTCCCAACTTGAAGGACCACCTTCAGTTCGGGCTCGCTTCGGTGGAGGTTCTCTCAACGAAGAAGAGTTTAGTTCGCTACCAGAGGCGAGGTGGTTGTCATGCGCCACCAACTGTGGTGGAGGAGAGACCTCTTCATCACGCACACATGCAAAATGTGTCATGTTAGAAGCACGCTGGATCAGATCTCTCGATTTACCGAACGACGCATAAAAGAAATGTCGCTCTTGGTCTCAAATAACTCCCCGAATACGGGATCTGTGCAAAGACCTTCAAGTAAGAAAAATTAAATAGAAAAGACAACGCTAGAGAAAATGAAAACAGTCACTTGATTCGGCGGAGGTCTGAGATGATGAGGAGGAATCATAAGCAAATAGAGCAACCGCCTTTTGAGAACTAATATAGTGATCCCAACGATGGATCAAACAATCCTGAACATGCTCTTTTGTAAAGGAGTCCCACAAGCAATCCCCTCAAAGTAGCACAGACTGCACACTGCGAAAATTGTCAACGGATTCTGTGGGAGGTGAAGCTGTAAAACCAAAAGAAACAAGCAAAAGCGGCAAGTTAAACACATGGAACCTAGAGACAGAACCCTAATCCACTCACACAACACGCCCTAACCAGCCGCTCATTTCCAATTTTTGCGTAATCCACCCAGAGCAAGGCCATCCTTCAACTTAAAAAAATTTAGCAGATCTTCGAGAAAGGATCCTTGTCGGGAAGGTCGTCAATCAAATGCTTCTCCTTCTTGGGAGATAAATAAAAGAAATTCATATAACACTTTACGGCGTAAAGGTCCAAGAGGTGGCTAAGGTTGAATTCGATATCCTCCTCGACACTGCGGGTATACATACCCAGAACCACTCGAATAAAGGAAGGACACAATTGGGACAAAAATTCTCTAGCCCATTAAGAACCAAGGTTAGCGCCTTATGAAGAGGAAAACTGAGCGAATATTTCTCGAAAAAGATGGCATAGGCGCAATACCATCCAAGTAGAACTTCCTCCGAATAACGACCCACCAGAGGCTCCAACTCCCGAAATTTAATACCTATCTTGCACTACCATTGGTCTAAGGCTTAGTTAGTAAAAACAAACTTAAAATGCTGGCCATATTGTTCATTTACGGCACGGGGAAGCCTTTCCCTGGTGGTTCTCTAGGCAGATCCACGCGGAACAACGAGTGATTCCTCTGGAAATAGAAGCCTCTTTAGTCATCAGAGCAAATTCGGCGCAATTAACAAAAGCGTCACTAAGCACGCTAAAATAATGGCTATATGACTCCAAAGAAATAAACAATTTTTCGGAACTAGAAGAACCAGCGGTCAAAACCTTTGGGCTGATAAAATCGCTCTCGGTCTTACTCATACAAAATACAGAACTAAAATGCTAAAAAAAATTCACCAAAACAAGAATAGGAGAAGGATTCCCAAGAATTTACCCCAAAGAAAAGCGAAAAAGAGAATGAAATTACCTTAGAAATTGCGGTTACGGAAAAAACCAAACGCGGCGAGAAGACTGAGACATAACTCCTTAAACACAACAAGTCTTAAAACACTCTGAAGCATCCAAATCTATTCAACATATCGAGGGCGGAGTAAAGAGAAGTAAAAGTGATATGACGTTTCGCGCCAAGGCTGATAAAAGGCCTAAACCTAGCGACATGGCAGGTTAAAGTCCCAAACCGAAAGGAGACGGATACAGACTCTAAAGAGAAACAACAGAGCCCAATGTAGGCCTAACAAGAATAACACTTAGCGCCAAGGCCAGTTAGAGGTCCAAACTAAAAACGAATCAAGTTGGACTCCAAAAGTACAAAGTCCAATTGGTTAGGGTTTCCTATGACTAGGGTTTCACGCAAAACCTTATAAATAGAAGGGTTTGTCACCGCCGTTTGGAGGCACGAAAGAACAGAGAAAACAAAGAGAACATGAAATCTTCCTAAGGAAAGAAGGAAGGGTTTCAATGGCTATGGACTGATGGAAATCAGATGTAGTCTGTGGATTCCGAGTAGTATGAGACTGCGGTTGAAGGGTTCTAGTTCTGGTACGTGAATATTGATCAAGAATTGAGCTTGATCGAGGAAGTCTGATTATGGTTTGATTGATGATCGAATAAGGTGCGCCAAGTGGTGTCAAGAATCTGATAAGGGCTATGATGGCTGAGTCTCGACGTATTGAGATAGATATGGAGATATTGCTTAACGAAGCGATATGATCGTGTTATATGGAAGCAAGTCTTACGGATTGATAGGATGCAATCAAGGGTGACCGAGACGTGATTAGATGGACTGGTTGGACTGCGTTTTGGTAAACTCAATATTCAAATGATGTGGTACACTAAAGGATCGACGTATCTAAGAGTTGAGACGAGGATAATGTGATGTGGAACAATGTAAGATTGACTGATGTATGGTGCTTGGAGGATATGAGCCATCTCTCTTTATTACTTGGTCACTTTATGGGGTGGTTGACTATGTGGCTGAGTAATAAGGGGAGATGGTGGAAGGGCAAACGAGTCGACTGAAAGGATGTATAGACATGGTGCAAACGATGGTCTGAACAGACGATGACAAAGAAAGCGAAATGATGGATCAAACGCAGATGAGAGAATACCGGATGGTGTTTGTAATGGCAGAACATGGCCATGTTGAAATGAGATGATTTGGAGGATGATCGGATTGGGCGAGTGGTGCGGGTCAGTTTAAGAAACGAATTGGAGCATGGCTGGAATTGGATTGAAAGATTGTAAGAATATCATGAAACATGAAGAGCGAAGCATTCCGTGGAGTGGTTAACATGATAACCAATCAGATTGCTAGTCGAAAGGATTGAGTGACAACCTCACAGTCCAGTTCAAGGTACGGACTGGACATAGACTAGAACAAATCAAGCGATTGATCAAGACAGGTAAGCCAGACTCAGTCCGAATTGGCTAAGGTACATGTTAGTCACTACATGACTAATGTTTGGTTAGGATTTCTGCTGCGCAAAGTGTTTAAAGGATGGGAACTGTTAAGCTAAAATATTCTAAGCGTTGAAAATAGTTAAGTTATCTTGATGGAATGCATTGTTTGGGCTGTCAGAATTGAATGGGAAACCAAATTTTGACTAAGTATAAAATTGGAACGTAATATGACTAAGTGTTCTACCTAACCATGGCTGGATTGAACCTTTTATTTGTTCTGTGTGTTTGCGGGTTGAATGTTTCAAGTGACCGAGAAGGTTTATTCTGGCCACGATCTTGGGAAGCCGGGCTAGGGTTTTGCACATATTCTCCCAGCAACGCTCCGAGCAATCACGATCCCGCTTAGATGGGGGCTCTGAAAATCCAGCTCCCCTGGCCCACTAGGGCGGGAAGTTTCTCGTCCCCTCTTAGAGATGTTAATGGGACGAGAAAAACTTGGAGTCTCGTATCATGACGAGGAGTGAGATCTCACACTTGACCCGAAGCATCTAAAGGTAAGTAGATAAGAAAATAACAAAATTCGTTGAACAACCAAGAAGTTCTCTTACCATCTCGATGCCTTGGACGGTTAGAGGAACAAGAAGGAGAACGAGCCGGACTAGAAGACACCAGAGATGAGGAGGAAGAAAGAGCACGACGAATCCTCTCCGCGGTAAAAGAACTCCACAAATAGTCACCTTGTTGAAGCAAATGGACAATCTTGGCTATCGTATCTCGACCAAGATCAAGAAACACTGAAACAAGAATGAAGAAAGGGTAAGCAAACTACAATGAGAATTAACACCAAAATGAACAAAACATCTAAAGCTCAACACGCCCAACCGATCTCCTGACTGCACGAGGAGAGAATAAAATTCATCGTAAATGCACTGATCGTAGCCGGAGTCATCTCAAAGTAGAACATGTTCTGCTTCCACCAGTCATCGCGCTTAGGAGTCTCCTCAATCCAATCGAGGAGAGAGGTGCAAAATTAAGGATACGTTTCACCAGCATGTATACACTGCTTAACCGAGCAAATCTGTAGCATAGCTCTCGAGTCAATCTGAACCTTCTATTCACGAGTAAGCGTGAATTTAGTGATATACCTCTATTTTTTACCAGTTTTTCATGCATGTTTTGGTTTATTTTCATCACTTAGGCCTCATGCATTTATACTTTAGTGTAGTTTTTGATTCATTTTGCACTTTAGAGTCTTAGATAGATCGAGTCCCATATTTTCGGTCTTTTGAGTATTTCAGGTGATTTTGAAGTTACTTTGGATGCTTGTAGGTTTAGGAATGAAACTCATAATCAAGAAGTGGATTTGGATCAAAGAAGGGGAGAAAAAGGAAGAAAAATGGATTGGAGGCCGCGGCCGTCGACCCCAAGGTCGACCGCAGATGCTCGACCGCGGCCTCCCACGAACACAAAACACTACCCATGGATAGCCGGTGTAGCGCCCGCGGACGTACATATCTCGTCCATGACGTATCGCCGCGGCAACAATTCCATCATCCATGGCGTATCACCGCGGCAACAATTCTATCGCCCACGGCTCTTTCTATCGGCGGTATCCACGGTCAATCTCCCACCCAACGGTTTACACTCGACCACGACAGCATTTGTCGCCCACAAACGTACACAACTCTCGATCGCGGGCACCCTATTCTCGACCACGAGCACATTGTTCTCGACCCATGGTAGCTTTTCCATCGACCACGGGCACACTCTTTCCTCGCCACGGGCATACATCCTATCGCCCGGGGACACGCATTTCTCACTCGAGGTGACATCTTCTCGATCCGACCAGGCCGTCGATCTCACAAACGATAGAACCAACCCGATGCCGCAGCCATGACGGACATTTTGTGCTTGCAGCCGACTTGGAGACTGATGTTTGCTTTTTAAACAATCAAATAAATATAACAAATGCAAACAACTATGACATTGTAGCACTTGAGGTTCGAATCCACAAAGTACTTAGAACTAACACGATTCGATTCCAAGGAATCGATTTGAGCTAAAGAAGATAATGGTTTGGTTTTGGTTACAACTTAATGAAAGCAAGCAAACTAAAAACAGAACAAGTTATAAATGATTTAAAAGCAATGGATCTAAGAATAGACAATCAATCTAGAGGGATAACAAACAACTCAAGATGCTAAAGGTTTCAACTAACAAGAACCATCCTAAGGTATGAGGCTCATTCAATCTAGATCAACCCACTCTCATGACGTTGACCCCTATGCGATCAATAGATTAAGCTAAACTCTCATTTGCTCTACTACAGTCTCAAGCATTAACACACAAGCTCTCAAAGACCATTTTCTACCCTAACATCAACTCTCATTGGCTAGGAAAGGAAAACCCACAAAAAGACTCTTTCAGGACTTTCATCGAACACCTCTCGAGCGATGTCATTCCCACCATCAAGGTTACTAGTTGATCAAGCTAAACCTAGCATTAAGAACATCTTAAGTGGAAGATCTACAGATCTAACAACCTAGCATCAAGATTTATTCACTAAACCCCTAGATCTACTTACCCTTCAACCCATTAGATGACTACTCACACATATTCAAACAAAACTCAACATGAACAACAAACAAACCCATAATGAAAAGAGAAAAAAGGAAAGGGATAAGAATAAACTCTTTTTGATTGATAAAACAGAGAAATGCTCATAAATCCATCCAAGATTTTTCCTTGTTCTACCTCAAATCTCAAGTCTCTGAAGCAAGATCTAAAGGATAAAGATTTGAAAAACTACTCAAAGGGAAAAACTATGTTGGTTCTTTCTAAAATCCAGAGGGTTTTGGGCTTTTATATTGTTGCCAAAAAACTCTAAAAATAAACTGAGTCAACCCGTGATAAACTGGGATTGACCCAACTTAAAAGTGAAATAAAGGCCTTCGCGGCCTAGGACCGACCGGTCGCAGCTTGGGATCGATCGGTCCCTGGCTCGCCTCAGCCGGTTGCTGGGTTTTGGTTCACGGCTTGCATCTCGGGTCTGGCCGATCATGTCTTGTCCTCGGCCGATCGTGTCTTATCCTCGGCCGATCTTCATTTAGCTTTAACCGGTCGCTGGGGTGTTTGTCAAATTCATCAACGGTGCCGGGCTGGTCATCTCCTAGGTTCGGCCAGTCGTGTCTCGGCCTCGGTCGGTCGCTGGACGTACGTCATTCTTTGCACTATAGCCTTGTCCTGTCATTGGTCAAGTTCGGCCGGTCGTGAGCTTTCCTCGGCTGGTCAAGTCGGGGTTGGCCGGTCACATGGTGAGTCCGGCCAATCGCGGGCCGCGGCTTGTCTATAGTCTTCTTGATTTTTGTCCTTCTCTTGTTTCTTCTTCCTTCTTCAACTTCATCACTCATTCTTCTACTCATTTCCTTCATTCCATCCTCCACTCTTGCCCTCTTCAAGGTTCATTTGCTCATCTCCATCTCCATTGATCTCCAATCCACCTAAAAGTTTCAAAAAGAAAATAATACAAGACTCTCTAGTTCTAGGACTTTAAAATGTGAAATGGATGCAAAACTAAACTAAAATGAGTAAACAAGAGACTTAGCTAATACAAAATGGTCTAGAAAATGTATGATAATGAAGCTATTTACAGTATATATCAGAGACCTCGACGCAAAACCTCCTTGTTTAAGAAATCAATCTTGGCTCCAACCGTGCTAAGGAAGGGTCTTCCCAAAATGAGTGGGATTTTACAGTTTTGTTCCATCTCTACTACCATGAAATCAGTAGGTATAATGCATCTCCCAATCTTCAAGGGGAAATCGACTAGCTTACCAACCAGGGTCTTTGTCGATGCGTCTCCAAACGAGATGGAAGTAGAGTGCTTGCTCATCTTTTCCTCCCCAAGTGTCTTAACCATCTCATAAGATATGATATTCATACTAGCTTTGGAATCACACAAGGCGTCATCAAATTTCAGCTCGCCAAGAGTACACGGCACAACGAAAGTACCTTGATCGCTTTCCTTAGTCAAGGTCTTTGGTTTCGGTGGTGCCGGGTTAAGATCGGCTTTGGTGAGAATGAGCTCTTTTACTTTGCTCCGGTTCTCTAGAACATTTTTCACAAACTTCACTTGTTCCGGGACTCCATTCAAGTTCTCCATCCTAGGTAGATGAGCTCCTATCTCGCTTATGTTAGCTTTGAACTGAGAAAGCACCTTTTTTTGTGCTTTAGTAAGAAACCTTCCCGGAAATGGGATCAGAGGAGTATAAGGACAAGGCTCGACGATTTGCTTCCTGCTAGCTTCATCCTCTCTAGGCTTGTCCTTCTTGACATCAAGTACTTGCTTGGTAGCCTCACCTAGTATGCCTTTCGACTCCTCTTCCTTTCTCCTTGCTTCAATCTTCTCGAACTCTTCCTTAGTGACTACAGTAACCAGCTCGATGTTCCCCTCTTCATCCTCAACTAACACTTCCTTTCCCAAAGGTGGATCCTCTTTCGATACAAAAACTGCTGCTCATACCTCTTGTTCCCAACCAGACCTCTAAGTTATCTTGCAATCTCCTTGACAGCATTATCTCTATCTTCTTCAGTCAAGATTACATTGCAATAGTCTTTAGGATTTACCTTGGGTTTTC
>WJSH01000745.1:26254-37045 GCA_009757365.2 Lepidium campestre | reverse complement strand
ACAAATCAAGGCCTAAACATTTGAGCCTAATTAAAATATAATTACAAAAAAAAAAAAACAGAAGCCCTCCTTAATCATTAGTGGATATTAGCTCTCCACGTCAAGGAGGCTTAGAGAGCAGCCAATCTAACACAATCCAAGGCTTGGACGAGCTTTGAGCCAATGGTGCATTTCCACGCTGCACCACTCGTGGTATTACTCATACATATGGAGATAAATTTATTGATATGTTTGCTCCAGTTGCCAAGCTACACACAGTAAGAGTAGTACTTTCTGTTGCTACTAATAAACTTGAGAGTTGTGGCATATGGATGTGAAGAATGCTTTTCTTCAAGGAGAGCTTGAAGAGGAAGTTTATATGACTCCTTAACCGGGTCTTGAAGACATCATTTCTCCTGGTAAGGTGCTCAGTTGAAGCAATCACCAAGAGCATGGTACCAAAAGTTTAGCACCATCCTTACAAAACATGGTTTTAAGAAATCTGAAGCTGTTCATACTCTCTTTACAATCCATGGTCCCCAAGGTAGTTGTTGTCTTTGTGTATGCTGATGATATCATCATCACCGGGGATGACAATGAATGTATTATATCCACTAAAGTCTTTCTTAACTCTGTGTTTGAGATTAAAGATTTAGGGGAACTCAAGTACTTCTTAGAGATTGAAGTGTATCGATCTGAGGAAGGCCTCTTTCTCTCTCAAAGAAAGTATACTCTTGATTTGTTGAATGAGATAGATAACCTTGGTGCTAAACCAGCGAAGACCCCTATTCAAGAAGGCTACAAGGTTATTCAAAAGGGGGAGAATAAAGAAAATTCATAACCGTTTGGGGATCCACAACAATACTGTCGGCTTGTAGGTAAGTTAATCAACCCAACTCTCACAAGACCTGACTTATGTTTTGTTGTAAATCAAGTGAGTCAACACATGCAAACTCCTACATTATACCATTGGAAGATGTTGGAGAGGATCCTTAGGTACCTCAAAAGGCAGTTTGGGCCAAGGAGTTTGAATGGGAAAGAATACAAATACAGAGATTGTAGGGTATTGTGATACCTATTGGGCTCGAGATAGAGTGGACAAAAAGTCTATAACCGGTTATTGCACGTTTGTGGGTGGAAATTTGGTGACTTGGAAGACCAAGAAACATAAAGTAGTGTCTTGTTCTTGTGTAGAAGATGAGTATAGAGGAATGAGGAAGCTCACAGATGAACTCACATGGCTGAAATCATTCCTCAAAGACCTTGGTATTGAGTCCTCAAACCGATCATAATACATTATGATAATCAGGCTGCAATTCACATAGCATCCAACTCTGTCTTCCATGAAAGAACCACACACATTGAGACTGATTGTCACAAAGTGAGGTCGAAGATAGAAGAAGGAGTAATGCTTCCGTGCTACACAAGAAGTGAAGATCAGCTGGCATACATCTTCACTAAGGCTGTAAGTCTTAAAGTTTGCAATTACATCTTTAGCAAGCTTGGACTTGTAGATCTTTCATGCCCTTGATCTCATGTTCTCTTACCCTTGGACTGCATAATATTTTTTTCTCGGTAAGGTTTTTTCCCATGTGGTTTTCCTTATTGAGGTCTTTAATGAGGTGTGTTCATTGGGTTTCCAAACTTAGCCTTTGGCGCATTGTCGGCTATGCTTGAGGGGGAGTATTGACCAAGACTATTCAGCCCATTACATTCCAAGCCTAAATAAGTGTTTAGTGTGTTTGGTTAACAATCATCTTTAATGAACCTAGACATACAAATGAGTCTAGATTTTACTTAGTATTTTGTTTGTTGTATAAAACGTAAAAGAAGAGAAAAATAAAGGAATCCTTTTCTCTATCTTTTTTTTCTCTCAAGCTCCATAGATTCTCCATTAAACTCTTATGCAAGTTGTTTTTTCTTATGCTTATTTAAGCTTGTTTCTCCATTATTCTCACAGTCACGAAGCACACAGGTTCTTAGTTTTAAGTATTCGATCCTAACTTTCCTACTAAGTTGTGCCGATTGATATGTGTGCATTTTAACCTATTTTAGGAGTCCTTTACTATCTATTTTGCATAAGTTATGCTTCATTTGCATTGCATACATCTTGCATTGGAGTGGTTTCTAGGTGCTTTGAGAGCATATTTGGAACATTCTGGACGAAGAGGAGATCGTGGGATTGGAGTTGAGCATGGAGCATAACTTTAGAGCAGAGAATGATGGATTTTGGCCGAGCACGAGGAGGTTACTCGAACTGAATTGGTCCAGTACAAGGCACTCGACCACCGTACTCAACTGGGTGGACTCGAGTTAATAGAAATCTGGAGATTGACAGAGCACTCGATCTACACTTGGTCGAGTGCACCTTTCTGAAAGCTTTGAATTTTATTTTTCTTTGCCTTTTATTTTAGGGCTTTTTGGAAAAGAGGTATAAATACCCTTCTTACCCCACAAATTATGGATCCACGTTTTTATTACTACTTTTGGCTAAGATCTAAAGAACTCTCTCTCTTTTGATATGTAGATCTTGTTTGATTTTTAAGTTTATGCATTTTGAAGTATAAATACCCTTCTTACCCCACAAATATATATATATATATATATATATATATTTTAATCTTTAATAAGATTTTAGTCTTTTAAATTTTGTTATCTATTTGCTTTTTATTTATTTAAACTTTATTGCATTCTATAAATCTCTAGGTTTACAAGAAAAAGAAAACACATATTGTTAGGTTGCTATATTTGTTGCCTTCTAGCTCTTTGCCTATGTTATCTCGTTATTATTATTTTTTGCTAAATCTGTTAATATCATTAATCTGAAGATTCGAATACAATAGATTATGACTGCACAAGCATCATCTTGCCAAAAAAGTAAAAACAAGATGGCATTAATTAGCTTCCAAGTTGATCCAATTAAAGCCAATAGCCCATTAAATTTCTAAATATTTTCCTACTCCTACGAGCGTTTATGAGGTTTCTAATGTCACTGTCTATTGTGTGAAATAGAAAGAGTGGTGTAGCATGATCGTTGTTGTGCAGCGAATTGTTTATTTGCCTCCTAATCATATAAGTGGTGACATGAGTCACAATTTTCGTAGGGGATTATGGTCCACTATCTGCCGTCCATGCCATTAATTTTTCCCAAGTGGCAAAACCGAATGGGTTAGTTTTTAGTCTCTACATAGATAAATTCCAAAGTACAACCGCAAATTCACAATGAAGCATAAGATGATTCTTATTTTCAAGGAATTTGCCACAAAGACAACAATGAGGGGGAACATGAAGACCCCATGTAATCAGTTTCGATCTTGTTGGTAACCTGTCTATGTGACAAATCCACAAGTTGAAACCATACTTCGGGATAGAACTCTTAAACTATACAGTCTTCGCCCAACTTTGCAGTGAGTTTCTTGGCCTTAAGGCCTACCAGGTTTTGGAGGAGGAGAACACATGAGGTTCTTTTGATGTTGAATCTGCAATCCAACTGAACTCATCTTCAGTGTCTTCCAATGGTAATTGAATTGTAGATAGGTGAGTGAGCAAAGACAGTGCAACATCAGACCTAGGCTGCCTTAACATCCATTTGTTAGCAGAGACAACATCAGCAGCTGAAGCCGAGAGAGGGATGCTAAGTTGAGATGGACCACAAATCGAACCAGAAACTTGCAGATTTTCCATTCCCAAGCGAGCGCTACATCACACAGATTGAGGATCATTTTCCAGTTCCATGAGGCAGTTGGCTTGGCTTTCATAGACCAAAAATCTGCTGAATCTTTATAATTGTGGTATCGATTCCAAGCTACCCACAATGAGTCCTTTGCTGAGAAAAGCCGCCAAACTAGTTTCAGATTGAGAGCCATGTCACAAGCTTCCAAGCTTCTCAAACCCAAACCCCCTTCTAACTTTGGAGGAGAAACATGGGACCATCTACCTTGGCATGTTTTCACATTAAAATTACCAGACCACAAGAATGTTGAACATAGACTCTCAATGGCTCTAACACATCCCTTCGGGAGTTTAAACGCAGACATGCAAAAAACCACTATATCCAAGATTACAGAGGCTACGAGTTGCAGTCTACCCGAGAATAAAAGCATTTTACTAGCCCATGATTGAATCTTTCCTTTTATCCTCTGCAACAAAGGATCATAATCCGCCAATTTTAGCTTAGAGTGTTGAAGTGGCAGTCCCAAGTACCTTATTGGGAGAGCATCAATTGGAAAGCCATAGCTTGTGATTGTCTCAATCTCATGGTGGTTTAAACCAGCCATGAATATCTCTAATTTGGATTTGTTTATGGCCAGGCCTGACAAAATCCTCAAGAAACTCTGCGATTCCGTGGAGAGAAGAGCTGCTACCATCATAGAATATCATCACATCATCAGCAAACATCAAGTGCATTAGAGACAGACATGAGGTTCTCGGATGAAAACTTATGTAATCTGATTGGAACCGAGAGATTAACAGCTTTGAGAAAACCTCCATAACTACAACAAACAGGTACAAGGAGAGTGGATCTCCTTGCCTTAAACCTTTGTTACTTTTGAAATAGCCTCTTGAGGTTCTATTAACCATGATTGGGAAAGGAGGTGAAGAAATACACTCCATTATCAACCAAACAAACCTATCTGGTAGGTGTAAACTCTTGAGAGTAGCCTCTACAAACTCCCATCTAATCGAATCAAAGGCTTTCCGGAGGTTTACCTTAAGCATTCCGCAAGGAGAGATATTTTGCATATTGTAATCATGCACCAATGTTTTAGCTAGGAGTACGTTTTTTGATAAAAGCCTACCCGGAATAAACGCAGATTGGCAGCTGGAAACTACATATAAGAGCATCAACTTCAACCTGTCTGTCAACAACTTTGATATTACCTTATATAATGTGTTAAGGCATTAGATATGGCAGAATTAAGATGGGTGAAAATCGTTACTGGTTTTAGGGATTAACACCAGATTTGGATTGTTCCATGTTTTGAGCATTTTACCGGACGTAAAAAAATCCTGAATAGCCTCTGTGACTTCACCTCCAATAACCAGCCAACATGCTATGTAAAATTCTACATAATATATATCCGGGCCACTAGTTTTATTTGGTGGCAGAGAGAACAAGGCTTGCTTGAAAAATTAGCCTTTAACTGCTCGTAAATGCTTGTAGATGCCAAAAAATTAAGGAGACTCTGTATATCGCCTTGTTCAAACAAAACTGGCTAGTTTAGGGAAGCTAACAAATCCGAGAAGAATTTCACACAAACTGCCGTGATGTCTGCTGGTTTTGATACTCTTGTCCCTTCATCATTCTCAATGAAACTGATATGGTTGGTGGCTTTTCGCGAAGAGATAACCCAGTGGAAGAATCTGGAATTAGAGTCATCCTCTCTAATCCAGTTGAGTCTGGCCCTTTGCTAAGGAGACCTTTCCTTTGCTTCAGATAAGAGTAGCCACTTTGAGTATTCATCCACCTCCAAATTAGTGTTGTAACCAGAAAGGATCATTTAGGGTCATGTTTTGGCAGTGAAGTAATCACTCATGTTCCTCCGATACACGCAGTTCTAGCTATGAGTAGTTGAGTGGTGCAGCGTGGCACCAGGATTAGCTTAAATCATACTGATCATACTATGGCTGGGCCTGTTTTCTTTTTATTTATTTATTTTAAGACTATTTGAGCCCATTGGGCCTTTTTGTTGGGTTTGTTGTAATAAGGCCTTAGGGTCATTTGTTTTAAGGGTGAAACAGATTAACCCAATGGTTAATCCCAATAACCTAATTTTTTGGCCTATTTTGTGAAAGGCTCTTTCTCTTTCTATGGTCCAATTTCGATTGGCCCATTAAGAGCTAAGTAAGTCTAATCAATATTTTGGACTTTTCTTTTTGGGTTCCTAGTAAGGCCTGGACCCATTAGGTTTTAGGGTTTCCCTCAGGGAATCACTATATAATGTAACCCCTTGCATCATTAATAAAAAGAGAGAGAGATTTATTGAAAATAAAACCCTAGCTTTTTGCTAAACCCTAGCCGTCGCCGAAACTGCTCCCACGTGAGTAAACCTAACAAGAGTTGAACTTCGAGTTCTTCTTGTTAGTAAAAGGTCCATGTAGATCTCCATAGATCCATAGGTTGAACTTATCTATCTAGTTACCTTATCAAATTGTCATCATCATCATTTCGCCGTCGCCACCGCCAACGCAACCCTAATTCACGCCGCTGCCGTCTCTTTGCTTTCGCCGTCACCTCTTTGTCTTGTAGTTGCTGCCTCTCGGATCAGAAAAAATAATCTCGTTTCTGCGCTACACCAGATTGGTATCAGAGCTATCATGATCAACTTCTACCACTTAATCAGATCCTGTTTTGCCAACCAAGGCATCATCGTTCAGACCTAGCTTGTTGTTCCCAAGGTTTTGTGTTTTGTGCGAACAAAGCACGCCACGCGCGATGTCTCACACTTGTGGTGAAACATCTACTCCTAATCTGCTCGTGTTGCATCAAGGCCTTGAGCAACTATCTCAACAAACTGCACAAGTACTCACCGTCCTTCAAGGGATGGCGAACAAACCACGACGAGCACAACCATCGCCGCGAATCTATGCCGTTGTCGCAGTAACTCAGCCGCTTAACAGAGGAGACATCGTCACTCCCAAACGGCGAACCATGACCACCACTTCGATGCCACACACTTTGAACACTGCTGCTCAAACCCTAACTCGAAGTCCTGATATTGGTGAATCCTCACACTGAGCTTTATCTCTTTTGGTAAGGAAATTGGACCAAGCACCTCCAATCGATGACTCTTTTGGAGAAGAAGTTTGTGTGAAGTGCAAGGTGATGGGATCTATGAATCTATGAATCTCAGAGAAATTCTAAAGGTATCTATGAATCTCTCTCACTTGTTATTGTGGATGATGATGTTAAGATAGATCTTGACAGTGATAAGTGAGCTATAGAAAACAAAGGACCGAGGATCAATGTCTTTTAGAGGCATCTCTAAGGAAACTAGGTTGATGTGGGAGTGGATCTGCAAACCACAACTCCCCACTTGCTCACCGTGCGTATATCTCCACGTCAAGGAGTTGTGACACCTCTTCGTCGAGTTATGTGCTTGCTTGCACGTAAATAGGTACCACTTGGAGGCCATTGCTCGAAGCCAAGAAGTGGAGCTTCTTGAGTCCCCTTGGGATGATGAACTAGCCACACCAAGGATCACAGAGGGTGATGACAAGGGAATACTACCACTACCAGGTTCGTCTGGCGAGTCTGGAGTCAAGACCTTGCAAAAGGGATTGACAACTTTTGGAAATCTCATATGAGCAACTAAGCCAAGCAAGCTCACATAGTCCTTGTACCCAAGCTTCACTTGGGCAAAGAATCGTTACTTCCGGACGAGCTGCAACATACAAGGACAAGACTACTCCTTCTTCATTGATCCTAGAAGTCAAGTGGATGTGATTCACTCAGCAGTGGCCGAGCAGTTGGGTCTACCCTCTCGTGTGCACCCAAAACTGTATTTGTTACCATGGTCGTCAGCTCGACGAGAGATAAGGGTAACTCATCGCGCCTTAGTCTCTTTTTCTATTAATAATCTTTACAGGAATTGCTTGGAGTGCGATGTCGCTCCAATGACGGCGTGCCACCTGCTATTTGGAGGGACGTGGGCTTTCAAGAACTATCTCTTGTACAACGGGTTCTTAAACTCGTTTGTTGTTCAGAAGTGTGATCAAATGATTACTTTAATTGCTGCTTCTGAGAGGTTTGAGATCGCTCGTTACCTTGTGACGAGGCTGCCGCGGCTGAAGGATAACATAAGATAGCACACACGATTTATGCGTCGTATCTCACTTGTCTTCAAGGAGCGGGAGAAGCTAGAACGGGGGGCAAGGACTAATCAACTGAGGAAGATGAATGAGAGCAAAGGTTGGGCCAGAAGTGGCAAGTCTTTAAGCACTGTGTCATATGAAGCAAGCTTGGAGGGTCTCGAGCCGACGCAAGGGACTGTAAGGACCGAGGGGAACGGACGAACACTTACGACAAGTGTGGAGGCTGTTGTACCAACACCAAGTGCAGCTCGAGCTTAAACATGGGACTCATATGATTCAGGGTCAAATCTCTCTTACTGGGAGGGATCTGGTGCAGCTTGGCACCAGGGTTAGCCCAAATCACGCATGCCATACTCTATCTGGACCTATTTTCCTTTATTTTCTTTATTTTAAGACTATTTGAGCCAATTGGACCTTTTTGTTGGGTTTGTTGTAATAAGGCCTTATGGTGTAGCGCCGAAATCAGATTAGGGTTTTGATGAAGATTATCAGAGATTAGCGGCGGCTAGGGTTTTGAGGATGTGGTGGCAGAAGCTTCTAGAAAGACGGCGGCGTGAATTAGGGTTTGTGAGGCGGCGACAGGATGATGACTCATGGTGGCGGCGGGATGATGATTCACAGCGGCAGCAGCGAGATGATGATTCACGGCAGTGACGGCAGCGGGATGATGATATATGGCGGCAATGAGATAGATAAGCTCAACCTTGATGAACTGAATCAATCAAGGGACCTTATACCAAGCAATAAAACTCTAGGTTCACACTTGCTCAGGCTTTCAACACGTGGGAGGCGAGATGCATGTGACGATGGCTAGGGTTTCTAGAGATACACTCTCTAGGGTTTTGTGATACTCTCACGTGAGAAAACTCTCAATTTTATAAATACAACTCTAAAGAAAAATGTCTCAGGGGTTACAATATTTGTAGGAGATCTCATTAGAGATACCCTAAACCCTAATAGGCTAACCCTAATGGACCTAAACATTAATCCTAATTAAAAAGGAAAGATGATCCTAACAAATAGGTCCAACTTAAACATACTCAAAGTAAATCCATATATGGCCCACGAAAATTGCAAGAAATAAAGGCCCTAAGAAACATACCTTTAAACATAAAAGACTCTATGGAATGGATATAATAAGGATGCAATGCCCTTTCCTTGGATGCAAGACCCAATAAGCCTAAAGTTAAAGAACCAAGGATGCAATGCCCTTTCCTGGTGCTCACGCTGCACCAGATCCATCCCCGTTTGGGAGATTCGACCTCAAATCCGAGAAGAATTGCGAGTTAGGTTCCTTCTTCTTCTTACATACATTGGCTGGCATCTTCAAGTCGACTCCACTTTGGCCAATGCTCACATCCTCGGTCTCAGCAGGCCGGTCTTCTTCTCATTCAATGCTCATGACGCTGGAAGCTTTGTCTTTAACCTCCTCTTCACATTCACGTACTTGAGCTGCTCGCGACCGATATATCTTGTCTCCTCTTGGTGGTCGCTTCCTCTTCCTCACTTCAGCTACAAACTTTGTAGCTTTATCTGATAGGTCCAACAACCTATTCAGACCTTATTTGTCTCCATGCATCATACAAATGATGCAATCCTCACTCATTTTGCTCAAAGAAAACAACACAAGAGCACTTTCTCTAACCTTCACTTTGTCGTCTGAGTGAAGCCAAATCAAAGCAGTTGGCTCACGACATAATTGATCCGTCACAGATAAGGACCAAACAAACTTGGTTGAGACTACATTTTTATAGTCTCTTGAATCGATGAGGAGACTGCACTCCAATGGCATCCTCGGGGCTTTATCAGACCCCTCTTCCTTATGTAGTGACTCAAGACAAGTCTCCACAGGCACAACATCACAATAGACATCGATATTTTCAGTAGAGATAAATACCAATGCTTTAGGAGTTACCTCAAGTTCACTCTGATGTTTCAGCTGTGAGATGAGGTACAGCTTGGGATGAAGCTCACGTGATACTCTTAACTCAACCAAAACATTCTTGGCTTCACATGGAGAAATCAGCTTCATGTGCTCGGCTACGAGCAGTGGTATGGGCTATCTTCCATGCAGTAAGTGCCTTCAACTCTTCCACTTCACACTTCTCTTCACGTCCCGGTAAGTCCAGTAACAAATCGGGAATAGTCTCTCCTTAAGACCAGGTAGAAGATTGCCGACATCTTCTAGGTGTGACTGTTGTTTAGAAACTAACTATGGCGCTTCACGGCTCTGGTGAGTTTAGCTTGGTGCTACCTCTTCATCACGCACAACAAGAGGTAAGCGTGTGTAGACTCCAAGGTCCAAGGGGGGACGAGTCTTCGGTCTCTCGGGTGAAGGAGTATCACCCTCATTAGATTGGAACTTTCCCACGGCTCCTTGTTTCACGTTCAAGCCGTCTAAGGTTTCCACAGCTTCAGCTTCATCTTTGAGCACTCCTTTGCTCTTGTAAGCTCGCTTGTCTTCTACAACCTTGTTCCCTTTGTTAACCTTCACACAAAAGGGATAAGAACCACACAAGACACGTGATTCCTTGCCAAGCATAGCTTCTCGGTGGACTGGTCTCTAACGCACCAAGCGTGTGTAGTCTTTGGAGAGCCCGGAGACTTGTGGTGCTTCGTGAGACATCTCGGACATCAAGGAAGTGTCATGAGGAGTTGATTCAGCCGTAGTAAGGCTGATGTCATCGGCTGCAGGACCAACGAATGACAGAGGCGACGGTGAGGTAGCTACCGATGCAGATCTTGTTTACTCCAGAGGTACACAGTGAGTCTTGTATTTCAAGCCACATAGAGCAGCTAGAACACAAGAGACTTGTTGAGCAAGGTGATTGATAACGAGATGCAAAAGACCATCCACAATATCAACAAGAGAAGTTACGGACTCCCTCCGTGGTGTGAGCATAGTGCTCAAGGGTTGTGCTTCACAGCGAGCATGAATCATCACAACGGACAGATCTAGTCCGTAGATTCTAAACAAAATTTAGGGTTTTTGTTTGT
>WJSH01000745.1:1921-12936 GCA_009757365.2 Lepidium campestre | reverse complement strand
ACCGATCCTAACTTCACTATCTTCTTTAATATTGAGAAAACCATTAATTCTCAAATACCCATGTTATCTTAAAACCAAAATTTATACATATACTATAATGATAACATGCTCAATAAAAAAAAGAAACAATGAATTCAGAATTTTACAAATATAATGAGCATAATATAACTAAAATAGCAAGATCTAATCTATAAAACTCATACGCTCTACATGGCCAATAAACGTCTTGGGTGGTAATCTCTTAGTTAACGGATCCGCTACCATCATGTCTATGCTAATGTGCTCAAATGATACTCTACGTTTCTGGACTTCTTGTTTCACAGACAAGTACTTTAATTCTATGTGATTATGACTTCTTGTTTCACAGACAAGTACTTTAATTCCATGTGATTATGATATAAGAATTGACAACACCAAAAACATGAAACTTGAAGCCAAGGATGAGCTTGTAGCAGAGGGAGCTCAAGTTGCACGAAAAGGACTTATAACTCGCTTCAAGGACAAGATATTCAACTAAGCCATTGGAGGAGTGCTTAATCACATTTGGGGCCGACCAAATGACTTGAGTCTAAGTCTAAACCTCTCTGGTTTTGATCCAACCTCAAGGAACTTATCAAATGGACAAGTGATTCATTAAGTACTCTTTTTCCTTCATTTGGTTTTATCCCAATGGGTTTTACAAGTAAGGTTTTAATGAGGCTTATGAATTCACTTTCAAATAATCCATTTGGTGAACAAGATCCAAGCCCATCAAGAATAAAGGCCCAAAAATGAGGCTTAAGAGTTTAAGGGTCCAATTTGAATTCAAATAAGAGTTAATGATGTTGTATTTCCAAGGCATCTTTTATTTCTCTTGTATTTTCTAGATGGTCTTGGGAATATGTCCAAGCTTTCTTGTCCTTCTTTTTTTTCCTTTAAATTTCGTGGCTCTCTTTGAATAAAAGTATCAAACATTTTAATCAGAAAACCTTCTTCTCTTTTGTTTGATCCTTGTTAGAGTTCTAGCTTTCTCAATCCTTGACTTAGTGCGTCATATCTATCAAGGAACGAGCCAACGAAAGTCTGAAAGAGTGCCATAATCTTTAGAAGTTTTATTCCTTTCATGTTCTTCAATTCCACTGCCATTCTCACTTCACTCGACCTCCATCCAATTGAGTGCTTCGATCGAGCTCAAATTTTATCACCCATCGCTTCATCTCCCCATCTTGTCGCTGTTTAAATTTCATCCAATTCTGAGTACTTTTGGTCGCACTTGAGTTACAAGGTCAAGTTCAGTCTGTTCATCTTCCGAATCACCCAAATCTTCAAAACCTATACAAAGTGATCCAAGGTTATTGTTCTTAGTCTCCTAAGATCATATTAAGTGGTATCATAGCCAACTTTGTATCAGGTTGTATCTATTTCTTTCTATTCATTTTCTTAGAATTTTTGAAAATTGATTGTGTGAAAATTGGATCGAAATTTTCATTGGTTATGATTGAGAATATCGGTTGTGTTTTTTTTTGGACTGCTAAATCTATTTGATCATCAAATGTCTTTCAATTTCATAATAACATCATCAAGTATAATTTTTTCAATTGATCATTTGCTTGATTCAAAATTATCTTGTCATTGAGCATCATCTAATCGAACAATAAGAGGCTAGCTTGTTGGTGCAGCATGAAAATGCACCATTGGCTTAGAGCTTGTCCAAGCCTTGGTTTTCCTTAGCTTGGCTGTTCTCTAAGCCTACTTCACGTGGAGAGCTAATGATTGAGGAGGGCTTCTGTTTTTTCCTTTGTAATTATATTTTAATTAGGCCCAAATGTTTAGGCCTTGATTTGTATTTAATTAACTAGGCTGTAAATTTAGGCTTATTAGAATTAGGAAGTGTAGATAAGTTATTAGGCTTTTTCTTTCTAATTATTTGGGCCCACTTGTTTAGGCCCATTAAGAATTAGGATTTCCTTATAATCTCTATATAAGTTGTAAACTCTTGTCATTTTGGACAGTTGACGTCGAATAAAAATATAGAAAATGAGAGTTTCCTGTTAGAGAATTTCTTAGGGTTTCTAGGTCCTTGTTTGAAGATTGATTTGATTTTCTTCAAGGAAGAAGACGGGTCTCTTGGTGAATTCCATTTCCGAGATTGACTGGTGCCTTTCTAGGTTTGATTCGATTCACCTAGCTAGGAAGAAAGATCCTTCGGCTTGATTAAGGTTGAGCTTTATCAATCCATCGATTCTTCATCACCTCCACCATTGCCTCTCTCATTACTTCATCAGCTGCCATCCACTTCTATCGAGATCTCTTTGAGATCTTTAATCTCTTGTTCGCTTCTGTGCTACACCAGCTTGGTATCAGATCCTAGGATCAGCTTCTTAGCCCGATCATCGATCTGTTTGCCATTGCCTATCACCAACAACAAAGGTACTTCTCACCGCCGAATCATTGTCTCCCCCATGTATCGATCTGCCACCACCACGTCAATCCCCATCCATCACACCATCAAAAAGCTTCAACAACAAGCATCAAGGGTTCTGGCCACCATCCACGCCATGACTGATTCACTGCCTATCGCTGAAAACAACACCATATTCACCCACCACAAGCTTGATAATATTGAGCTTTTAAGAGAGATCCAAGATCTAGGAAGTTCAGTGAGGACTAAGGATCGAGAGGGCATTGGCTGGAGGCTAGCTGACACGCCTCAAACCCCAACCACCGAGCCAAACTCAAGAGATGCTCTTGAGAAATTTTTAGACGCCGACAGAGAGGATACCTGTGCACTCTATGACCGCTACTGATTGACTCGGGATAAATTAGGTAATGATTTAAACTTCTGTAGATTCGTGACTCAAATATCTAGATCTTCCGAGTTGAATCAGACCGAAAGGAGTTTGGAGCGGAATGATATGGACTTTACAAGATAGCCAATCTGCAATGATTATAACTGCACATCACGGTCATTAATTGATCAGCACAGCCCAGCTGCTGGCGGTTTTGCACTCCGGACCACTTTGAGATTTCTCTTGGCTCGCTTACGGTTCCAACAAGCCATAGAAAGCAAGCAAAGACCACTGGAGGTGAAAGCTATGGACTTTATACATTGGCCGATCTGCAGTGACAATGACTACGCATTACGGTCAGTAATTGATCAACAAATGCCTAATGAGCAAGATTATACATCTCAGACTAATTGCAAGTTGTTCTTGAGTGTCTTGTGGTTCCAGCGAGCCAAAGAAATGAAGAAAAGTCCACCTGAGCTTCAAGATGGTCAAACTGGTTGCTATCGCTCGAACCATTCGGGTTTGTGATCATACCTTGGTCCATCTAACTACTCACAAGTATGCTACACCGGATGGAGCTGGTCAAGAGAGACACTTGAGTGATGAGAAAATCAAGTTTCCAGCAACTGATGAGCATGGAGAAGGCTCCAACCAACTAATGAAGGACCCCGGAGGAAACCGTTCTGAATGTGCCAGAGACATACATGTACGTCTTGGAGTATATCTAGCCAACCAAGAAGAATTATGCTGCAACTCGACTTGTTATCGAAACTTCACAAATCTAGAGAACATCTCCAATTGGAATTGGTTCTAAAGGGTTCCGCATGAGGGAGTTATGCCACTTGCAATCTGGCAGACCTCTAGTGAATCCGATGGAGATGAGCAGATACTCATTGAAGCTTCCAGATGAGACCAGAGCGAACCAGGTGTTAATTTTACATTCTCGAGAATCTTCAACTAGTTACGTCTGAAAAGTTAAATCAGTACAAACGGAGCTTTAAGCGGAAAGTTATTGGCTCTGCAAATTGGCAGTTTGGTATTGAATGATACTATGTGTCAAGTGCAAAACGTGAGAAGCAGTGTCCAACTCGGAGATGATCTGTATCTTGGGCCAATTGGGCATTACTCTTCGACCTTTTGGGGTTTCAACAAGCCCAAGAACCGAAGGAACATCCACCAGATTATCGAGATATGCCTTGTCTTCTCAAAGAGGTCAAACCGGTTCCTTTCACTTGTGACTACCGAGCTCGCGAGCTATCCTTGACTCCAGCTCCAACATCAGCACGTCTTTAAACAGCAAGTGTCCATACTAAAGCTCTGTAAAGAGGGTATGAGAAAGAAGAACCTCTAGATCATGCCGAGAGCTTGTGGAGAAGACCACATTGGATTCGAGGACGAATCTTTCAAAGCGGGAGGGATCAAGTGCAATGTGAAAATGCACCATTGGCTCAGAGCTTGTCCAATCCTTGGTCTCCCTTACTTTGGCTGTTCTCTAAGCCTACTTCACGTGGAGAGCTAATGATTGAGGAGGGCTTCTGTTTTTCCCTTTGTAATTATATTTTAATTAGAGCCAAATGTTTAGGTCTTGATTTGTATTTAATTAACTAGGTTGTAAATTTATGCCCATTAGAACTAAGAAGTATAGATGAGTTATTAGGCTTTTTTGTTCTAATTATTTGGGCCCACTTGTTTAGGTCCATTAAGAATTAGGGTTTCTTTAAGATCTCTATATAAGTTGTAAACCTTTGTACATTTTGGACAGTTGACGTTGAATGGAAATACATAAAACGAGGGTTTCCACTTAGAGAATTTCCTAGGGTTTCTAGGTCCTTGTTTGAAGATTGATTTGATTTTCTTTAAGAAAGAAGACGGGTCTCTTGGTGGATTCCATTCCCGAGATTGACTGGTGCCCTTCTAGGTTTGATTCGATTTACCTAGCAAGGAAGAAAGGTTCTTAGGCTTAATTAAATTCACCTAGGTTGAGCTTTATCTATCCATCGATTCTTCATCACCTCCACCATCGCCTCTTTCATTACTTCATCAGCCGCCATCCACTTCTATCGAGATCTCTTTGAGATCTTTAATCTCTTTGAGATCTTTAATCTCTTTGAGATCTTTAATCTCTTGTTCACTTCCGGACTACACCACTTGTGTCCAATAAATTTCACATCTGATCAAATTTTTGTGTGCTTCAATTTCACTTGAAATATCTTTTGAAATAGACTTCTCACATCCTTGATCATTTCTTAATTTTATCGAGCTTTGAAATTGGAAAATTTAATTCGATTAGTATGTTTTATCATAGAACCTTTTACTGGTGAGTCTTCTTGTTTTCTTTTGTTGCAGGAGACATGGCAAACAATGATGCTAAGATTCGACAAAATTTGTTGATTATCGATGCTGTTATGGCAAAAATGAAGCCACTCGTGGAAGAGAAGTGAGCTACTTTTAGACAAGAGATGCAACATATTAGGAGAAAGGAATTCACACGAACTGGAGTTGGAAAAAACAAGAATGCACGATCAAGTTATCCTAGAGACGATAGGACAAGCTACTACAAGGGTCTTAAGCCAGCTAGATCTCCAACAGAACGTATTCCAGCCACTCAACACCATAAAAGAAGGGACGAGACATCCATGAATTAAATTATTGGTACCAAATCCTTCAAGGACTGTGAAGAGGATTCTCATAAGCAATTAAGGAAACAAAAGGAGAGAGACGAAATAAGAAGATGTATACAAGAAGCTTTTGAGGTTGTAAAGGTAAGCCAAAAGAAAATACGAGCAACTCATCAATCTGTTGGTACAGAACATAAGCATGTCTTGAGATCGCTGGTACAAGTAGAAAAGAACAAGCCAATGCTGAAAAAGCACAAGCGGTTTTTACTCCAAAAGAAATGATTCTCATCGCCAAGTCTACATCTCATCTGTTGCTTGGTACCAAGATAAGTGAAACTCATGATTTGAATCAATATTGGCAAAATTTCATGACATGTCATAGTTTCAAATACTCTTGTTTTAATGTATCAATTTCAAGGATGATACACTTGTTCTTTCCCATGAGATTTTAAAAAGAAACAGGATCTAAAGGTGCACTAACCCTTCTCATGATCAATGAGAAGCCACCAGATTGGCAAAGGCTTCAATCTATTCACGACGAGCTTAAACAAGGAGCCCCAAGGGAAATTGAATGGTGCACTAGAAGCAATACAGACCCAATTCATAAGTAAAGCAAAGCATCCACGTGTTTTATTCAGTTCAAGGAGAACCCACCTGATATATGCCTACAAACTCCAAAGCAACGAACTCGAGGTAATTCTCTAGACTCCCAAAATCACATGAAGCCTAATTTGCTTTCTATTGGTTCATGTCAAACTGTTTTAAAGACAAAGTGCCACAAGTATGATGTTGTCAACAAACCAAGCCGCTATCAAAATCAAGAACATGAGATTATAAAGGCTACATCTAAGGAAGGATGGACTCCAATAATCATAATACGAGCTAGAGATCAAGAGCTTGAATATGTTAAAATAAGAGTCTATAATTTCAAAGATCCTTGTCTCTTTGATTACATAGATATAACCCACTTGTCTTTGCCAAAAGAACCAATGCAGGTATAAAGACAATCTTGAAGCGCAACAAAAGAATTCAAAAGTGGGAGGAAGACAAACGATTCAAGCCACCTGATTTAGACCAAGATAGACACCAAAATCTTAACTCCTTCATGCAGATCAAAGGAGAACCAACAGACACAACAAACAAGCCAAAACCAAGACTAAACAAATTTGGAGGTATGTTCTTGATCCTACATGATTCCATGAGAACTAATTCGTTTTATGTCCATGCAGATCAATCGGATTTGAGATCAAATCCTTTTCAAGTGGGAGGGGATGATATAAGAATGGAAAACACCAAAAACATGGAACTTGAAGCTAAGGATGAGCTTGTAGCGGATGGAGTTCAAGTTGCACGAAGAGGACTTATAACTCGCTTCAACGACAAGATATTCAACTCAGCCATTGGAAGAGTGCTTAATCACATTTGGGGCCACCAAATGACTTGAGTCTAAGCCTAAACCTCCCTGGTTTTGATCCAAACTCAAGGAACTTATCAAATACACAAGTGATTCATTAAGTACTCTTTTTTCTTCACTTGGTTTTATCCCAATGGGTTTTACAAGTAAGGTTTTAATGGACTTATGAACTCACTTTTAAATAATCCATTTGGTGAACAAGACCCAAACCCATTAACAATAAATGCCCAAAAACGTGGCTGAAGAGTTTAAGGGTCCAATTTGAATTCAAATAAGAGTTAATGATGTTGCATTTCCAAGACATCTTTTATTTCTCTTGTTTTTTCTAGGTGGTCTTGGAAATAAGTCCAAGCCTTCTTCTCCTTCTTTTTTTTCTTTAAATTTTGTGGCCCTCGTTGAATAAAAGTATCAAACATTGTAATCAAAAACCTTCTTCTCTTTTGTTTGATCCTTGCTAGAGTTCTAGCTTTCTCAATCCTTGACTTAGTGTGTCATATCTATCAAGGAACGAGCCAACAAAAGTTTGAAGGAGTGCCATAACCTTTAGAAGTTTCATTCCTTTCATCTTCTTCAATTCCGCTGCCATTCTCACTACACTCGACCTCCATCCAATCGAGTGCTCCGATCGAGCTCATATTTTATCACCCATCGCTTCATCTCTCCATATTGTTGTTGCTTAAATTTCATCCAGTTTCGAGTACTTTTGGTCGCACTTGAATTACAAGGTCAAGTTCAATCCGTTAATCTTCCGAATCACCCAGATCTTCAAAACCCATACAAAGTGATCCAAGGCTGTTGTTCTTAGTCTCCTAAGATCATATTAGATTAGCATCTTTCGAGTACTTGTCATTTTTAGAAAAGAAGACAGCTGCATAATTATTACAGTAAATTCTCAGCTGCTTGGCTATGTTGTCGACAATCCCAAGTCCTAAGATAAAGTTCTGCATCCACAATGCATGAACTGTGGCCTTAAAGCATGCCACAAATTCGGCCTCCATAGTGGAAATAGCAATGACAGACTGCTTTCCACTTTTCTAAGATACTGCTCCGCCAGCTAACAAGAACAAGTAGACAAATGTTGATTTTCTGCTATCGACACATCCGGCATAATGTGAATTTGAGTATCTGATGATATCTAGGTTGTTGAATCTTCTATACATAAGCATAAACTCTTTGATGCCTTGCAAGTACCTGAGAAGTTTCTTTGCAGCTTTTCAGTGGTCCATTCCGGGATTACTTTGATATCGATCCAACATACCAATAACAAATATGATATCTGGCCGAGTACATGTTTGAACATAATTCAAACTCTCAACCATAAGGAATTCTTTCCATTTCTCTACGCTCCAATTCATTCTTTGGACATTGCATTTTACTGAACTTGTCTCCCTTCTGAATTGGAGCTTTTCCTGCAAAGCAATTTTCCATCCTATATCTCTCTAAAATCTTATTTATATATCCAATCTCTAACAAACTTAACAGCCCTTGTGATCTATCTCGAATTATTTCTATTTCGATCACATAAGATACCTCACCCATATCTTTCATTTCAAAGTTCTTAGAGAGATATTTTTTTACATCACATAGCATGCCCATGTCATTTGCAGCAAGTAATATATCATCAACATATAAGACCAAGATAACAAACTTGCTCCCACTAACTTTCATGTAGATACACTGATCAACAATGATCTCTACAAAACCATATGACATAATGATATCATTAAACTTTAAATACCATTATCTTGAAGCTTCTTTCAGTCTATATATTGACTTTCTCAGCTTACACACCAGATGTTCTTTTCATGTGGCCACAAACCATTCAGTTTGGTCCATATATACTTCTTCCTCAAGCTCTCCATTTAGAAAGGTGGTTTTCACATCCATTTGGTGAAGCTCTAAATCATAATGAGCTACAAAACCAAAAACAATCCTTAGAGCATCCTTCTTAGAAATCGGAGAGAATGTCTCTTTATAGTCAATGTCATCATTCTGGGTAAAACCTTTAGCAATAAGGCGAGCCTTGTATCTTTCAATGTTACCTTTCGAGTCGTGTTAAGTCTTAAAGACCCATTTACAACCAATAGTCTTGAAACCGTCAGGAAACTCTACTAAGTCCCATACATAATTGACACCCATATAAGTAATTTCTTCGTCTGCGGCATTTAACCACTTTTCAGAATTGTCAATTTCTATGGCTTTTTGGAATATGTTCGGGTCTTCATCAAGGCTTAAGTCACATTCACATTCAATAGCGTAAACCACATAGTCATTTGAAATAGCAGATCTTCTTTCCCTTACAGATCGCCTTAAAGGTTCTTGTGGTACACTACTCTCTCCTTGAGTTGTGACTGGTTCATTAAATATTTCTTCATCTAGTGGAATTGGCTCTTGATTTTGTTGTTCTATTGTGTCATTTGACTGTGCTGCAACAATAGGAACAACAACTTAAGGTGCAACGACAGGCGAAGAATCTTCTACCTGAACCTCTTTAATGTCCACCTTTCTTTGTTCACATCTCTCACTAGTTTGACCATTCTCAATGAAACTAGCATTCCCCGTTTCAACTATTCTCGTACTATGGTTAGGACAATAGAATACATACCCTTTCGATTTTTTAGGATAGCCAATAAAAAATCCACTAACTGTCCTAGACTCAAGTTTCTTTTCATGTGGGTTATACGGCTTTACTTATGTTGGACAACCCCATACACGTAAATGTCTTAAACTAAGTTTCCTTCCCATTCACAGTTCAAAAGGAGTCTTAGAAACTGCCTTACTAGGAACCCGGTTCAGCACATACGTTGCAGTCTTTAATGCGTATATCCACAACAAAATGGTAAAGAACAACTACTTAACATACTCCTAACCATATCCATTAGAGTACGGTTTCGCCTTTCAGCTACACCATTCTGCTGAGGTGTTCCAGACATTGTGTATTTTGCACAAATGCCTCTACTTTCAAGTAACTTTGCAAATGGACCAGTACATTATCCACTTTCATTGAATTTTCTATAAAACTCACCACCTCTATAAGATCTCATTACTTTCACTTTTCTTTCTAACTGCCTCTCTACTTCATCAATGAACACCTCTAGGACATTCAGCGACTTAGACTCTTCATGCAGTAGATAAGTATATCCATTACGTGAATAATCATCAATAAAGGTGATGAAATTTTTTTCACCACTCCAAGATGGAGCATCAAAAGGGCCACATATATCGGTGTTTATTAATTCTAGAAGTTGAGTACTTCTTGTGGCTGTTTTATTTACTATATGTTTAGTATGTTTTCCATTAGTGCAGTCTATACACACATCTAGGTCACTAAAATCCTATGGAGGAAGAATTTTACTCTTTACCAACCTCATAATTCTTTATTTGGAAATGTGACATAATCTTTGATGCCACAAGAAAGCTGAGTTTTTGTTCGATGCACTACGCTTAATGCCTTGATTCTCAACATTAAACAAGGATTCAAAAATTTTTGCATCAAGATTGTATTTATAAAGTGAATCAAACTTTGTACCATTACCATATAAGTAATCATTCCGATACATAAAGAAAACACCATGTCCAATCTTAAAATGAAAATATAAATCGTCCAACCTACTTTCGGAAACAAGTTTTCTAGCACATTCAGGTACAAAGAGATACCCTTCAAGATCTATATGACAACCAATATCTAAGATCAATATGTGCCTTCATCCGGTTTTCCATGAACAAGTACTGCTCAGGTCCTCTTATGGGCTGGATCAAACTGAATCCCTGTTCAATATGAGACACATGACTAGATGCATCAGAATCTAACAATCAAGTATTTTTAGGCACTTCAACAAGGTTCAATTCAGAACAAACATATAAATGTTTTGTACCTTTCTTATCGAACCATGCATTTCTTTTCGAACAGCCTTTCTTGAAGTGTCCCATTTTCTTGCAGAAGAAACACGTCCTTTCCTTTTGGATTTGACTTTCGGCTCGTTTCATGAAAGCTTTACGATGCTGCTAGCACCTTCAAGGCCTACAAGAAGAGCAACTTGGTCCTTCGGCTTCTTTAATCTCCCCTCCTATTGAACCAGCATAGCCTTCAATTCCTGATAGTTTCATTATCTTTAATGGTGTTATAATTCACCTGGAACTAGCTAAACTCAAGAGGTAGAGAGTTCATAATGAATTGGATCAAGAAGGGCTCATCAACTTTCATTCCCAAGGCCT